>JAIKVE010000098.1:0-31974 GCA_024679115.1 Phytophthora pistaciae | reverse complement strand
TAACTTAATACCCCGAATAAGACGGTTTATTTATGGATATCCGAAGCGGGGGCGATATCTGTACCCCATTAGCCGACCCCTGCCAATGAGTCTCTTTCGGGCGCGCAATCATAATGATGTTACACAGGTCCTATCAACCAGAATGTCCAAGGTCTGCTTGTTGACACGCCAGAAAGTCAGCAGCCAGCATGAGCGAGGACGTGCAGGTGTCGTGCGCAGTGATCATGGATCAACGTAATATGATCGTGCCACCGCGCCGCATCATCACACACGAGAATGCTACCCTCGAGGAACTCACGCATCGACTCAAGGGTGCACACCCAGGTGTGCTCACGAAACACAACCCCAGCAGCTTCCGACTGTTCACGGCGAAAGTTGACAAGGAGTGGCTGACACTCGACGCCATTAACCGTATCCAGTTCACGACAAACGGTCTAAGCTACGAGGAGAAGTCCCTGGATCCTTTGCCGTGGCCGAGCACGACGATCCGGATGATCGGCTTAAGCGCGACGCAGTCAAGCGACGATGTCACGGTCCATATCATCGTGGTCGTTCCTCGGTTTCGCCTGGAGTCTATTAAACTGGAGCCTTTTTCTTCGTGTCATGTCCAGGCGTTTAACATGTTACTGAGAGATCTTGGACTCAAGATGGGCGTCGAAGTTGCATGCAACGAGCCAAATGACGTGTCTGTCTGCGGCTATGAGTGGTCTCGTGACGCTGAGGATGCCGCTGTTCAACGGGAGAGGTACATGGCGCACATCACAAAATATCTGCGCGGTGTTATCGACCTGAATGAAGAAAATTCGGAAGAACTGCTTGAAGAGGGAGAGGATGTCGACATGGACGACGAAGACCTGGAAGGACAGCGGTACTCTCTGAAGGACACAGCGAGCCACGTAACCCTTCTTTCCTTCGATCACCCCCCGATCGCTAAGACTTTCGTAGGCGGCCCAGACGCGCTTATCATCGACCGGCGCCCAAGGGACTCGAGAACGAACCTGTTGGAAGGACTCCACTTCGTGATCGAGCTTAAGAAGCAGATTGTCCGGAGGAGATTGAAGACATTCCAGCGCCAGGTGCTGCTGGAGCTGATTGGAGCAGACTTGAAGGGCGTGGGGCGTTGCATTCCGGTGGCTCTCCTGACAGATCTGAGCAAGTCTTGGTATTTCTACTGGTTTACGCCAGAAAAAAAAATCGACTTCATGCTTTTTCAACCCCCAGCGAACGCCTTCAAGTTCATCGGACACATTCTGACCAACGAGACAGTGCCGACACGGAGCGGCATTTGCAATCTACTGAGTCCATTCGTCAGCAGCTCTTCAATCCCGCAGAGGCAACGGCTGGCTTTATTGGCGCTGGTGCCACATACCAGGCTTCGCACATCCTCGACGTAATAAGCGTGGGCGTTCGCTCGTTTCCACAGTGACAGTAGGCTGCATTTTTCCTAGTTGTCTACGAAGCAATAAATTCTCCGTTTTTGACTACTTACGGTTCCAGGCGTTCATTTCGGTACAGTCATTCTGTATTTGTTTATCCTTTAGCCATTATGAATATCGACAGAATGGTATCACGAGGAGTTGCATATATTCCTTTCGTCATTAAGCTGCTGTCAACTTAGGTCAACTTAGGTGCTTCAAGAGCGGAAGGATAGTTCTACAGCTTTCGAAACTCGGGCGCTTCGAAAGGGAATACGATTCGATCGCACTCGGGCGTGAGGATATATAACATTTCAATGAGAACCGTAAGGTATGCTGCTAGTAGCAACGAATGACGCATATCCGTTTAATTTACGTATTCGTCATATTAAGAAATATAATGTAAAAACTTAGTCATCACTTTTCACTCGTTCTAGTTCTCACTCGCGAGTTTTACCTGACCAAAGCGAATTTGCTTGTATGCGTGTGTTGTGGTGCTAAGTTAGCACAGCTTACTGGACTCTGTCTTTTCATCCAATTCTGCCGCTCGACCGACCAGCGTGCTTTCAAGTGCACCACGGTTTCCCGTGCATTTCGGCCGTCCTCATGTAGGAAGCATTGCGCTGCTGAAGAAGTTTTAAATTAGGTGGAAACGCAGGAGCATTGTTCGGTACGATTAAATGTGGTCAAGACAATGTACATGTATTTTACTAGCTTCAACTGTATTAGTGATCATGCAGTTGAAGATCCCAACAAGAAGCGCAGAGGCGTGGGCCAGCAAGATGGACTTATGCAGTACGAAGGGCTCAGAGATCATCATCGCGGCGTATCGCTTTGCAGTCCAGGGTAAACCCTGCGCTAACAAAAATTATATTACCTAGCGTGATTTCTTAAACTATTATTGTGCGGCTGCAAAACTTTTCGAGCTCTGCTTCCTCTTCTATAGCTGCAATATCAAACGTCATTTTCTTTGGAATACGGGGGCATGGGGGCGAGTCCGATAAGTAGTTAGTGTACGCCGTGCACTTTGGACAACCCCTCTGCAACAATCTTTTGGTGGACATGTATTATCCAAATCAAGAATCACGATCTTTGTTCTTGAGCACATTCGACCAGCGAATGTCGCGATGGATCCACCCCCAAACGCTGCAGAACCGCCAGCGCTTGAAGAACATTCTTCAAGGCTGCAAATAATGTGAGCAGGTGCGACCATCACTCCGCGGGGCTCAAAGGTGGCTGTATTCTTTCGCAAATTCAGCGCCGTAAGATGGTCGCAGTTGGGCACATTGCCTTCCTCAAAAACACCGTACACACGTTTTAGATTAAGCAGAATAGCGTCGGTTTTGATCGATTTCGCCGATTCGGCCACCAGTCCGCATCCTTCTTGAAGTCGTGAATATCTGAGCGTAGACACACAGCTGCGGCAGTTGGACATTTGATCGACTGCAGCCGATTTTGTTATGGAGTACCTTGGCCAGCAGAAGAGCGTAGTGCTTCTTCTGCGTTTGGTCTCTCCACGGGGTCTCATAGGCGGTTGATGCAGGAAGACCCCGTGGAGAGACCAAACGCAGAAGAAGCACTACGACGCTTCAAGAAGAATCATTCCTTGAATTTGAGGAATCGACCAGGGAAGCGAAAGCATACAAGACAATAGATAGCATGGCGATTTTTGCTACTCTGACGGACTACAGTATTCAACGTGTCCTCCAGGAGACTCCACTACTCTTATCACTTTAAAACCCAAACTTCATGCACCCACTCTCCTTATGCTGGTCTCCACACCCCACAGTGCAATACCTCGACCCGCATCGTCTGCAGTTGTAGTTGGCGAAAAATCCACAAACACAGCAAAACCTGCGTGGCGGGTGCGTGGGCGGACCCACTGCCGCCGTCAAGTAGTTGGGTCCTTCTGCGTTGTCGCCATTGCCCAGCTCCTCGAACACCAACTGGGCCAGACTCTTGACCTTCCACTTCTTCTTGCTCGAAGCAGCCACCCTCCTCTTCTTCCTAACAGGCTCCCTGCCTGGCGCTGCAGTGCCGGCCCCTCCTTCCTCCTCGTCCACGTATGCTTCGTCCCCATCTTGAGTTCCGTCACCTTCGTCCGCATCTTCGCCGAAATTATCGGCTTCCAGGGCGTCCAGTCGAGCGTTGCGCACTTCATTACGAGTGTCGTCATCCACGCGCCTCATTGCCGCGCTCAGCTTGTGCGTTCGGCCTGCGTAGCCCATACAAAACTCATTATTAAGGATAACAATGATGATATTTCGAGTTCTATTGTGCGGCCTCTAGAGAGCTGCAGGAGCCCGGAGCGGCGAGACTAGAAGCGTCGGCGTACCCGAGAGACGCTTCTTCGCAGGCGCATGCCGCCCGCCAGCTGCGGAAGCGCGCGCCGTCGTCGCCAGGATGGTCTCATTCCAGCGCTTCTTGCCGTCATACGCCTTCCCCATTTTTTTATTTTTGGTTTTTGGGAAGTAAAAGTTTGTGGGAAGTTTGAGAACATACAAGATAGATCACACGGATTTTGTGCTAAAACAATTTTGTTTTGCTCTATTTGGACTCCACACCACTTGACTACCATCGAACCAATCGCCCGCTTGACTATCACTTGAGCGTTGGGCGTTTGATACTTGTTTGTTTCTTCTCTTCTTGCAAATTCCTCACGTTTGTCTTTAGGTGTTATATGGGATATGGGGTCATCCCATCGCTTTACGACGAGATGGAGATTGGTCCGCCCATGGGCCGCTGCTCATCGACGGTGCTCGACCGACCGGTTGCAACTGAGGACAGGGAGCCTCGGCCGATGCTTTCGGTCTTGAACTCCGCCTCGTCCACCAGACTGCCCTCCAGGTCGCTCGACAGCTTGTCGAAGAACGAGAAGGAGCTCTTCCGGAACTTCCCGCTCCGGTTGCTGGCGTGGTCCCCGAATCGAGACGAGTCGCTTGAGCTTTCGCTCATACGCGCAGGGCTGCGAGGGATACTCCCGGCGATACTGCTGGCGTCGCTTGCCTTCCGGTGCATGTACTGCAGCACATTGGCGCGCTCCTTGTTGCGCAGACGCTGAGCGAAGGGGTCTTCAATAGGCACGGACACGATTCGTCGGATGGTTGGCACGGCACACGCGCTTGACTCGTCCACAGCGAAATCCACCGAGCTAGAGCGACAGTGAACTGGAGGTCGAGCTGGTTTATCCACGACGTAGTCCACCGAGTTAGATCGACTGTGAGCCTGACGTGGAACACGGGAGCTTGGTTCATCCACAATGAAGTCCACCGAGTTGGAGCGAACGTGAACTGGGGAGTACAGAGGATCATGCGCCACTGGTCTATCGAGATGGAGCGGCGGTGGGCTGAGCTCATCAGCACTCTGTTTTGCCCCCTTGTCGTCACTCGAATGGTTCGAGCATGTGTCGTCTTGGTGGTCCTGGGTGAATGAGGCGGTGTTGGCATACGAGTTGGTGCTTCTGGACAGCGTGCTTTGGTCACTAAAGCCACGAGAACCCCGTACACTCCCGCTTCGAGTAAGCTTGCGCGCATCATCGAAATCCGACTTCTGAGGCGGCGCATCGTAGTCACGTTTGAACGGGTGTTGCGGTATCATTGGACCTCGATCGACTTCCGAGCGTGACTTCTCAATAGTGGTGTGCCGTTGATGTCCAGCAATGCCGGCAGGGGACCGGAATGGATCCGAAAAGGAACGTGAGAGCGGGGGCTCTTCCAGCATCGGCACGTTGTCGTGTGATCGTTGGTGCTCAGTCGATCTTCTTCGGTGACCCAACGAGAACCCGTCCACTCCAACACCTTGCGACTTCTTCGACGGAGCACGAAGTAGGGGCGGGGATGAATCAATCGCATCCCGCAACCACGCGTTGCCTGATCCAGAGTCAGATTGACCATTCCTCGGACCACACATGCTTTCCGAGCGCTGATAGAGCCGAAGGCGTTTCTTCTCCGCTTTCTTCTTCTCCTTTTGCGTTTTCATATCCTTGTGCCACTCCTCGAAACGTTGAATCCAAGCCAAGGGCGAGCGTCCAATCTCCTCGTTATCCTTCATCGGTCGGCCACCGGGAGTGGTATTAGCGCTATGGTTCTGGTTCTTCTTATGCATCAAGGCAGAGCTCTTGCTTCGACGATCACGCGTCAGTCCAGAGTCATTGTCATCGCCGTCCGAACCTTGTGGACTTGTTGCACAGCGACTCACCAAATTTGGGTCAGACTTCATGCGATGGGTTTCTTTGTCCTTGGAACTGCTAACCGCAAAGCCATCCTTTGAGATGCGACGGACATTTCGCGCGCCCCACTGACGGTAACTATCAGCTGAGCCCCAATACTCCTCCATAACCTGCATTGACAGTTGGCACATATTAGTGATCTTTGTTCTTCAATACATGCAGTAGAGTCACTTACTTGCAGCTGGATTCCTTCGTAGTACCCCGCAAAATGTGGGTGGTCTTTTCGAATAGACTCCGTGTACTCATCGGTAAGATGCCTATCAAACGTTCTACAAACAGAAACAATACAAACACTCAGTACACGCGTAAATTCGTACTTCTGCTTCCAGTCGCATTCACCTACCGAGCCAGGCGAGGAGGGATCTTGTCCATGTGTCGAAAAATGCCCTGTTTGTTCTTGCGACCAAATATCCGCAGTCTTGGCTCAGATCTCGTCTCGGAGCTCCTCCGTCCTGTAGTAGAGCTACGAGCATCCTCGGTTTCAACCGTGGAGGCAACAATCCCTGATGCTAGTTGTAGACGGTGATGAGCTCGGAAATCTTCGATCCGGCCACGAATTACACACTCCTGCTTCTTGGAGATCTTCATAAGCTCCAGTGCGTCAACATTTCCTCGACCAAGCTGCGACCAAAGGATACCACATTAGACTAGACTCACTACAGTCTATACAGATTAAAAAACATACCTCATTCAGATGCTTCAGCATGTCGCCATAGGCGTTGCACGCGAGAAGTTCAGCCTTTGCCTGCTGCAATAACGCCAGTGCTACCCTGAAGAGAACCTGTCAACAAACCAACTCGGTTAGGGACCACTGATACAAACCCGATGCCAAGCAAACGACAAAGGCGAAACATCCTACCTCTTCACCCTGAAGAAAAATTGCGTCCCAGATCTGGAACGTGACTCCTCGTTCGCACGGACTTGCGAAGAATGTCAAGAACCATTCCGTGCAAGCCAGCGACAACTCCATCCCTGATCCTCCAAGTTCCGTCAGATGCTCCGATATCTCCGGATACTGTAGACGCACAAGATCGGCAAATACGTGTTGATCTATGGCAAGACCCAACTACAAATAATAATCAACGCACAAGGTCAGTATCTAAACAGCCATAACCCAAGGGGAAAATGCTTTCCCACTCACCATTGTTGTGTAGTAATCGTCAGGGACCAGCCGAACAATAGCAATAAGCAAGTAGAACGCTTCTTCCTCGCTCAGATGTTGCAGGCTGCGAGCAACAATGTAATTCAGGCCTTGACAATAACCCAGCCCAGGGTTGTAATACGAATACGCGACTAGAACCCGCCGCATCATTTTCGATTTCTCGTCAGTCCAGAGCTCCTTGTCCTCCTCAGCAACAGTCCGATGCAGATCCACATCGATCTGGCGCGTAGCTTCTGTACTCTCCAATTCAGACGCCAATAATCGCTCATACATGCCCTTGTGCTTCCGCATTTCCATTTGGGCCCCTGACGCAAGCATCCACAGCTTTCCGTGCAATTCACCAGGCACCGCTCCAAAATCACGATCGTCACGCATCAGAATCGCTCGTATCCGCTCCTCTGTCCGCCAAATTCCGTGCGCCAGTGGACCCAATCCGTCAGACGCTGAGGAATCGCCAGCAAGATCATTCTCTTCTTTCCGCTGCTGCTGGTGCTCATACTCGAACAATAACCGCTGCCAGCGCGATTGCTGCAGCATGTGAACGGCTTCAGGCGAGTCGAGATCCAGATCGTCCACGTCAACGTCAATATCGTCCTCCATGAAGATACCGTGCTCCGACAGCGGGGACCAGTCCTGCATGCAACTACCTCGTTAACAATAAGGAATACGATAATACGTCAGCAGCAACACCAACTCTTACCGGAGCATTGATCATAGAGCTGCGCTCATCGATCGAGCGGCGGTTCGACAGCGACACCGCCACCGTCTGCAGCGCCAAAATATTGCTGTACACTGCCAATAAGCATTACAAAAAAGTCAGCTATAGAATAAAATATTCCAACAGCTCAAAGATCAGCTGACACCTTTCTCCATGTCCTTGCGCTTGAGCAGGTCGTCCGGCTGGAACAGATCTTGCCGCGCAACGCCCAGCACTTCACAGGCCCTGCGCATTTTGAAGAATGAGTGAAGCCACAAGAGCAAAGCAGCAACCACCTCGTTAGTGCCCTCAATTCAGCCACAGGCGGCTAGCGTACGACGCGACGACTGAAAGGCCTCAGCGCCGCCATCGCCACCCACACGCCTCACTCACTGGCCGCACATCACCGAAAAGCTAGACACATCGATACGCACCTAAGATACTCGCACACGTTCCCCAAGGCGTCCTGCTCGCTCGTCGCTGCGGCGCGCACCGGGCTGATCTGGCTCTTCATGCCCAGCGCCTTGTACAGCTTGTTCACCAGGTCGCACAGCAGCTCGCCCGAGCGCAGCGCGACCGGCAGGTCGTCCAGGAACTTGTCGCCCAGCACCATCTCCATCCAGCGGCGCACGATCTCGCCGTCCTGGCTCACGTTGCGCGTGGGCGAGAGCATCACGCCCGTGGCCAGGGGCTCGTCCTCCATGGTTGCGTAACGACACCGAGAGGCGCGAACTGGCGCCAATGGGGCATGCAACAGGGAGCGACGGAAGGGGAGGGAGGGAAGCCGCTGCCTGCTCTGTGTTGTGTTGCAGCAACAGCTCAGCTCAGTACGTCACACACACACTCGCCCCCGGGTCCTCTCTTGCCCTGCCTTGACTCTCGACTTGACCCGGCCGCTGAACTGAATACAACTGCCGAAACGGCGCCTTATTCGTGGGCGGACTGTGTGGGGCACACCAGTCACACATAAACGAGGGGCTGTCAACGAGGCTAGTGACATGGACAATAAGAACATGCACTTTGAATGATAGAGAGATGAAGGGGGAGAACCTCGGTTTACGGGTGATTGCGGTCGAGCGATTGTAGCTCCACGCACTTTCTTTGCAGCGTACCCCGTGGCAACAGAGACTTTGGCCCAACATGGATGGATGCCTGCCTCTTCCTACTAAGCCTGAGGCTACGGTATGAGCTCCATGGGGGTGTCTGTACAAGAGCAAGAAGTGCACAATGTATTTTATCTCAATGTTGTTGGCACTGGCAATGTTGCGCGACTGACTGGCTGGGCAAACTGATCTATGTCATGTGCGCGGCGCACTTCTCGAGCGTCTTGACGGCCGAGCCCAGCTTGTTGACCGTCTCCATGTACTCGGCCTGCGGGTCCGAGTCGTACACGATGCCGCCGCCCGCCTGCGAGTAGACCTTGCCGTCCTTGACCACCATGGTGCGGATGGCGATGGCCGTGTCCAGGAACCCGGAGAAACTGAAGTAGCCCACGGAGCCCGAGTACACGCCGCGTCGCTCCGTCTCCAGCGAGCAGATGAGCTCCATCGCACGCACCTTGGGCGCGCCGGACAGCGTGCCAGCAGGGAACATGGCGCGGTAGGCGTCGTACACGGTCCGGTCCTCGCGCAGGTCGCCCTTGACCACGGACACGATGTGCATCACGTGCGAGTACTTCTCGATCTGCATGAGGCGCTCCACCCGGACGGAGCCCGGCTTGGCCACGCGGCCGACGTCGTTGCGTCCCAAGTCCACCAGCATGATGTGCTCGGCGCGCTCCTTCTCGTCCGCGAGCAGGTCCTTCACCAGTGCCTCGTCCTCCTCGTCGTTGGCGCCACGGTGGCGCGTGCCGGCAATCGGGTGCGTCTCGACGACACGGTCGTGGTCCACCTTGACGAGCATCTCGGGGGACGCGCCGACGATCTGGAAGTCCTCACCCATGTCGAGGAAGAACATGTAGGGCGACGGGTTGATGGCGCGCATCTGGCGGTACAGATCCAGCGGGGTGACGTCTTTCGGGAGGTCCACAGCTAGCCGCTGGGACGGCACGGCCTGGAAGATGTCGCCGTCCACAATGTGCTCCTTGAGCTTCTCCACGAAGCCCATGTAGCCGGCCCGGCCGACGTTGGAGGCCGCCTCCAGGTCGATCTTGGACGTGGAGGGCGCGCTGGCGTGCGCCACGTTGGACGTGCGCACGAGGGGCTTCTCGAGCGCCGCGTTCACGGCCAGGATCTTGTCCGTGGCCTCCTTGTAGGCCGCGGCCAGGTCGCCCGTGTCCAGGCGGCAGTGCGACACGATCTTGAGCGAGTGGAACACGTGGTCGAAGATCACGACCGTGTCGAAGAACATGTAGATGCTCTCGGGCACCTTGAGCACGTCCTTCTGGGCGTCCACGTAGGGCGCGATCTTGGGCTCGAAGTGGCGGATGGCGTCGAAGCCGCAGTAGCCCACGGCGCCGCCCGTCATGGGCACGCTGAGCTCGGGCAGCGTCACGGTGCGGAACTGCTGCATCTCCTTCTCCAGGTTCACGAGCGGGTCGCCCTCGAAGCTCTGACCGGGGCCCGTGGCCACCACCTTGAGCGGGCCGGCGCCGATGAAAGAGTAGCGCGCGATCTTCTCGCCGGGCGCCACAGACTCGAGCAGGAACGAATGCGTCTGGCCCTCGCGCAGCTTGAGCAGCACGCTCACGGGCGTGTCCAGGTCGGCCACGGCGTCCAGGTACACGGGCACGAGGTTCTTGTCGCTGTTCTCGGCCAGCTGCTGCAGCTGCGCGACGCGCTCCAGATGCGGCTGGTAGGACATGGCGGAGGCGGTGCGGGTGGTGGTGAGGTGATGTGTCAGGTGGCGCCTTGGTTTGCGCGTGTTGAGCTGCCGAGTCACAAGTAAGTGCTGGTGACGACCGGAATGGCTGCAGCAAAGCGTGTTTGCCCAATTGTAAACTTGAGGTGGAGAGAAGGTAGCGTGAAGAGCTGTATAGAGAGGGGCAAATCGCTTGTATAGAGGGACGTGTTGCCACACCCTCGTTGGTTGTGTGGACCACGTCATCAGGATGGTCTTGGCAAGTGTTGCTCTTTGAAATACATCCAAGCTTTCCATAACGAAAGACTCGCATGATGTCCGAGTCATGGTGAAGAGTAAGCCGTGATAAAAACTACCCGCAGCGTCAATGATATGGAATATGGAACACAATTGGTCATTTCTGGTTATTTGGATCGGTGCAAGTGGAAGAGAAAACATTGTGGCAGATGCAACAGTGAAAAACTCGCCGCTGTCGACTGCAAGGTGAAGCCAACAGACACAAGAATATATCATGTGAGCGATCTCACCGGTGCTTCACCTCGATAAATAACGAGAAGAACTTCAGCAAAAGCTGTCAGGTACGACTACCACGAGGCGCAACTTTCTCCACCTCACAGTAAATTCTCTACATTTTCCAATATCCTCTCTCACTTGCATTCACTATACCCGAATCTCGAAATATCGACTCTCCCCCTTTTAAGTCGTTCGCCGACAACATTCCGACAACTTCTCCTCCAGCAACGCAAGCCATGGCCAGCAGCAACAAGACCGCCATCGTCGAGACCGCTTCAAGTGCAGTGGTGCCCGTCGCCGCCGACACCGATGCCAGTCCCAGCGCCAGCGTCAGCGTCGGCGTCGGCAGCGTGCGCACCATCCAGAACGAGGACGGGACCCCCGCCGTCGTGACGGAGGAGCCGCTGGTCAAGAAGCGCCGCACCAAGAACTTCCAGCTGCGCGAGGACCTGGCGCGCACCCGCGGCGCCATGAACATCGTGGTGCCGCCCTTCGAGCCGCAGACGTTCGACACGTGGGACGCCTTCATGGCCGCCTGGAAGAGCTACACAGAGCGCACCAAGACCATGTTCAGACGGCGCAGCTCGTCCACGACACCGTACTGGAACAGCAAACACAAGTTCATGAAGTACCCCGTGCCCGACGACTTCAAGTACGCCACCATGTCGTACTGGTGCACGCACGGCTGCATCCAGCCGTCGCGCGGCACCGGCGTGCGCACGCACATGCACAACCGCTACACAGGCTGCTCGGCGCGCCTCACGGTGGACGTGGTGTACGAAGCGGTGGACGGCGAGCCCGGCAAGATCCGCTGGCTCATCCGCGTGCGCAACCAGGTACAGTAGGGCGGACGTAGAGAGGTAGAGGGGAGGAGAGAGAGGAGATTGACGGTTTACTGTATGGCTGCAGATTACGGTGCACAACCACCGCATCAACGACGAGATCTACCACTGCTACACGAACAACACCTCGGTGCCGGACGAGCTGCTGCTGGGGCCGGAGGCGGCGGATTTGCAGCACAAGCAGGAGACGCACCAAGTCGCTGCGGAGGACACGGGTAGGGTGATACACGAGGAGGGTGTGCGAGGTAGAATTGGTGTTGACTGACTGGTGTTTGGTGCTTGGATGCAGCGTATGAGCCGTCGACGCGGATCCTCACGGAGCTGGACCCGATGGGGAATGGCGACCCCGGTGAGTGCTTACGCTGCGGATAGAGCTCCTATCTTACTGCTGATACTGACGTTGAACGGTGGTGACAGGGTTCACGATGAGATCCTCGCCTGAGTCGAAAGTCAGTGCCAAGACGACGGTCATTACGACGACGGCGTCGTCTGCGAGTGCCCCCGTGCCCGGTTTGCTGATGAAGGAAACGCTGGCGAACGATCACAAGATGAACATGGCGGCGTCGGAGATGCAGCCGCTGCTCGACGAGCTGAAGAACACGCCGTCGCGCGTGATTCACAAGCGTCTGCAGGATGTGTCGGAGATGGTCGCGCACTTGCAGGCCAAGTGGCACCAGGGTGCGTGTCTACAAGGAAAGACAATATTGTATGCGGATCTAACTCGTACCTTTGATTCATTCTCAGACCGTATTGCGGAGGAAGCTGCCCAAGCGCATGCCATCGCCCCCATCAGTTCTCTCTCTGTTGAACAAGCTGCAGCGGGTCAGAGTGAAGCGCTCGGCAAAGCGGCTGCCAACGCTATCGCCACGATCACCAGTTTGCCTCCCGGTGCCTCTTTCTACTTGACACCCCGTGTCGAGCACCTGACGCCTGAAACAAGCCGCACGACGTCAGCCAGCGCCGAAGGCAGATCGGGAGAAAAAGCCACCGCGACTTCGAGTGACAAGGTGCTCGGGAACCAGCGTGGCCCCTCGGAAGCCGTATGAGCTCGCTGTGGCATTACATGGCTTGAGTTTTCGTGTTGCGTAGTAACAACATATCAGGTTATCTGGATTCGATGTACTGCTTCTGCTTCGGTCTCCAATCGTGGTATTTCTGTCCGAGCGGTTTCTTGACATGCACACGCTAACTAGTATTTGCTATGCGAAGCTGTAGCCCATTTTGACGCGCGCAGCATCCTCGTACTTGCCGCATCATGGACGAACACTGCGATGCTAGTAGCCGCCATCGCGACCCGAAGACAAGGCATCGCCTTTCCGCCAGCGACCTCGATGACGCCCACGAATTTGCGTTGAATGAAGAGCCGATGCACGACTGTGAAGGTGACGATGATAACCAAGATGACAGCGAACTCCTCCTCGCTGACGACGACGACGGAGACTTCAATGAACTCGTGGACGTTGAAGCCTTCAACTTGCCATGTGAAGGTGAGGATGGCGGCAAAATTGCTATGCTGTCATTAGAGGTCTTTAGCAAAACCGAAAAATCGTTCTTTCCGGTTGAAACAGATGACATTAAACCTATCCCTGGTCCTTAATCCGAAATTTCGATCGAAAACTTCTATGCGAACCGGACAAAACAGCGCCTTTTTACGGTATACAGAGGACAAATTACGGTTCCTATCTCTATAGTAAAATCACGCCTAGTGGAATGTATTTTCAGGGTGATCAGTCAACAGGTGTCTAGACCAGAGCTCAACCTCCGTTCGCTACTGGTTCACAGGCCCTCGTTTCCGCGCAAACGTCGGAGCGACCGATCTTAGCACCGTGCTTCCATGTGAGTACTTAGACCTAGTTTGTAGCGCACAGACCTCGACTCGAGAGTCTCAGAGGCCGTCGAGAAACATGCTTTCATTGCTACCGTGAGAAACCACAGTGATCTACAGCGTCTAATTTTAGGCTGTAGGTGGCTTTATTCTTAAGCACAACATATGTCTTAAACCGAAATTGCTGGGATCTGCTAAACAAGCCATGCAGTTTTGTCGGGTGGGTTTTTTGTACAATCGAAAAGAGCTGAAACCGAACAAAGTGCTAAAGACCTCTATTGGCTGAAATCGAAATTCGGTAGAATACCCGCTTAAATACGATCGAAATTTCCTCTCCCTTCCTCATTCCAGAATTCGCTGCCCCGAGGAACGATGTTGACGCTGTTTTGCGCGGTCGTCGGCGTGAAGGGAAACGCATTCTCCATCGATATCGATCCAAGCAAGTCGGTGGACCACTTGAAGGACGCGATCAAGAAGAAGAAGCCCGAGACGATCAAGTGCGACGCGGACAAGTTGCAGCTCTTCCTCGCGAAGAAAGACAACGGGTGGCTGCAGCTGACTCGAACGACGTGAAGGAATTGAAAAAGGGTAACAAGACTCCCGCCATTGAAGCGCTAACACTCGACAACGAAGCACTGGAAGGCGAATCTGGTTTGCCGAAACTTTTGAAGGATATGTCACCGCCAACGTTCGATGAAATTCACGTGCTCGTGGTGGTTCCGGCAACTCCTGTCAGCGGATTTGGCGCCTCCATGACGTTTGGAGCTTATCGGGACAGCACAAGTGAATGGCTAGATGAATTCCTGGCAAGAAGAATCCCGTATCACGCACTGCCAGCGATGGAGTCTCTGAAAACCTTCGTCGAACAGCCTCTACCGGTGAAGATTCGCATGCCAAGTGAGTTGCTAACCGCGTGGTCCAAAGAACCGATATACCTCGGCCAGCAACTTGAAGAGCGTATGTTCACGATAGACAACTCTTCTCCCTGCATTGCCTTCAGGTCGCTGGTGCTGAGCGAACGCTTTCTGACACCACTGCGGACTGGAAACTCGGAGAATTCCTACATTTGGTTTTGGGACACTGTGGTTCGCGCCGTTCTGGATTTCATTTTCAGTCGTGCAAGTGTTGACCGCGATTCAAGCAAGGGCTCGTCTACTGGGAAGAAGCGTCCTGATTTCGTATTTACGCTGAATGATGTATGCGTATTTCGTGGTGAAGAAAAGGCATCGTATGTTAGCATCCAACTTCCGCGCTCAGAACTGCGTACGAAGCTTGCGTGGATATATGGAGACGTGCCCTACGTGTTTGGCTATGCCACGTCAGGCTACAAGGTCGATCTTCTCGCACTATATGACGCATCAAAGGACGCGGGCGATTTATCCGATGTGGAGATTGATGTACCAGACGTGGAGATGGATGTACCAGACGTGGGCAGCGGTGATGCATCAAATGTGGAGAACAGCGTGGGTAGCTATCGAATTGGCAGCTTTGATCTGGAGCAGACGGCCCAGCGCTTTCGTTTCGTGCTCGCGCTCTTGAACTTGTGTCGACTTTTCCCCGCTATCACGGAGAATTGCCCGGATTCTGGTCACAACGAATTCAGTAGCATTCACCGTGGCAACGGCGTTGTTGTGCGGTTGAATCCTACCTTCGTCGAGAAGATTTTCCCAAACCTGTCGGGTTTTGATCAGCTGGATCGAATTTATTGCATTATGCGACGGGCTAAAGCCCCTAACGTCGATCGCCTCCTCAAACTGAAACGGACCAAGATGTCGGCCATATTTGCACCTCGCGGAACGATGGTGAAACCACGCAACTTGTTTGAGTTATTTGTTGCCCTCCGGCATGTTCTCGAGGCTCTTGTCGTCTTACACAGCAACTCTGTCATGCACCGAGACATCCGCTGGTCGAACGTGATAAAGCGGCGTGACCGTGATGCGTGGTTTCTGATTGACTTCGCGGATGCAGCAATTAGCCCGCAGCGTTTTCCTGACGGCAGCCACCTGAGCACACGCGAACATGCACCAGAGATTTTTGAGGCGGGAGGCAGTCACACCACTGCTGTTGATATCTGGTCGGTGGGATACCTGATTGAGTCGAGGAATGTGGGATGGGATGACCTAGGGCGGCGAACGGCTTTCCTCAAGCGGTTGTTGGAAGTAAACCAGGCGACACGACCTACCGCAGAAACAGCTCTGCAAGAGCTTTTGGAGCTCGAGGGGGCGATGCAGGATGTAGTGAAGAACGATACTTTGCGACTGACGCACCCACACGAAGGCAAGCGAGGAATTCAGAGCACTGCGCTGGATTCAAATCCCAAGAAGAGCAAAAAACTATGATTCCACCTGCGTCACGCATAGGTACTCTTGCCATTTTTTTAACTGCCAAATCTTAAAAAATAAAGTTAAAAAATAAAGCATTCGTCGTATCGAATAGTTTTGGATGGGTCCGTTTGTTATTTGATTCTAATAGGCATCCAATACATGACATGAGTTTTCGCGTTGCGTAGTAAAAAATGTCCAGGTTATCTGGACATTCTGTGTATTTCTTCTGCTTCGGTCTCAATCGTGGTATTTCTGGCGGTGAAGGTGAGCGGTTTCTTGGTTGCTGTGGAGCCCATTTTTGACACGCGCTACATCTTCGTACTTGCTGCATCATGGACGAACACTGCGATGCGAGTAGCCGCCACTGTGAACTGAAGGGAAGGCATCGCCATTCCGCCAGCGACCTCGATGACGCTCTTGAATTTGCATTGAACGAAGAGCCCACGTACGACTGTGAAGAGATCGACGATGATAACCAAGATGACAGCGAACTCCTCCTCGCTGACGACGACGACAGAGATTTTAATGAACTGGCCGCTGAAACTTCGAGTCTTGGGTCTAGCAACAGTAGCGGGTTTGTATGCAGCGAAGACCAACGCACTTTCACTGCAGTGCGCGTGCGACCAATGTTGCCTTCGGAGAAGAAGAATGGCTATCGAGCGATCATCGACATGACCGTGACTAGCGACGGACTGATGACCAGAATCGTGAACCCGACAGCACTCCCGCCTCCACCTCGAAGTCACACGTCAGCAAGGTACACGTCGAGTAAGCTTCCGGTTGAGGAGTCGACGTCAGCTACGGACTCGACAATGTTCCCAGCCCAGTTCACTCAGGAATTCCGGTTCGACTACACGTACTGGTCCTTCGATCGTTCTCCTGGACGCCCAGTAGCGACGCAGAGCACGATCTACGATGAACTGGGCGTTCTGGCGCTCACGACAGTACTTCAAGGTAACAACTGCTCCGTCTTCGCCTATGGACAACCCAGCGCTGGTAAGACGTACTCTCTGATGGGGAGTAGTGACGAGCGAGCATCGTTGCCTGCGTCTATCAAGACCAGCAGTAACGTTAATGGTGTAAGAACTCCACCTAGCGCGCTATCGCTGTCAGAGCGACGCGGTTTGATTCCGCGAATTTGCCAGGGATTGTTTGCTAAAATCGATGAAGGGAAGAGCTCGGGGAACTCGTACACTGTGATCATGAGCTACGTTGAAATTTACAACGAACGCGTCTATGACTTACTCTCACGAAGCACAATGAAGGTAAAGTTGAGCCTGTTCGGAATAATATATTCACCACAACTATACTGACGTTGTCACTTGACGCTGTAGAAATCTCTGAAGGTCCGAGAGCATCCAGACGATGGTGCGTTTGTTGAGCGAGCGAGGCGTGTGCATGTCACGAGCAGCTCGCACGTCGTGGAACTGATTGAAGAGGGGAATCACACGCGTTCGGTATCATCCTCGCGCCCTAGTCGTTCTCACACAGTGCTGTTGATCTCGCTATCACTAAGCAGTCAAGCGGATTCCGCCCCTCGGAAGAGCAAACTCGCCGTGGTGGATTTAGCACCAAGTGAGCGAGTGGATCGCTCTGACGTCAGTGGGTTGCGTGCACGAGAGGCTGCAAGTGTCAACCGTTCGTTGGCCACTCTCGCAGATGTTGTTGGTGCTTTGGCGAAGCGGAGAAGCGGTCGCTCTGTCGACGGCTCTCAACCTCAGAAAGTATTCGCGCCGTATCGTAACTCGGTCTTGACGCGGCTGCTGAAGGATTGTCTCGGTGGCCACGCGAAGACGATTATACTCGGGACTATTAGTCCGTGTTGCACGCACTATGAAGAGTCAATGGCCACACTACGATACATTGAGCGCGCGAGGAGTGCGTACAGCACACTTCGCATACCTGAGATCTGTGGAGATATGACGCAGCAACTGATGGACGACGTGAGCGAGCTCAAGTCAACCCTCAGCCTGTTGAATCCGTCTAATCATGTTTCGTCTGCATGCTGTGGAGCTCCAGAGCATCATGAAGACTGCCTGGACTGCAATTGTGGTGACCAGAACCCGAGCATTGACGATTGTACGGGTTCTCTCGAACAGGACATGGAGCAGAAAGCTCTGGTTTGTGACCAAGAAAGCGACGCTGAGGTGGAGAAGCAGGTTAATTCTACGCGAGAGAAACAAATTACTGAGCTCGAACTGCAAAAGAGCGTTTGCTTGCTGAATCTAGTCGCTATTCGGCGCCGCATTCAAACACTGCGCAAGTATCGTGCCTTGAATCAGTGGAGGAAAGATGCGTCCTTTCATGGAAATGCTACAGATGATCATCGAATGAAGCAAGATAAGCGCAAGTCACTGCCCTGCGGATTGGAAAGCCAAAGCTGCTACAAAGTCTCACCACTAAAGTCAAGCGGCAGAAAAGCAGGGTGCCCTCCACTACACAACCGCGCGCCAACTGCTGGACTAAGAGCTGGCGACCGCGCTCAGGACGTTGTAGCGGCCGTCGTCGCTGCCGACGCAATTTGTTGTTCGGTAGTGCAGGATTTCTTGTTCCCCGACCAACCCCCTGCTTCTTCAAAGCCCCAACCGTCGACCATCACATCCACTGCATCGCTCTTGGAACTCTTGGCATCAAGCTCAGAGTTCGATCGCTCTGGATTTCGCTTCGATTGCAGTGAAGACTGCAGCGAAAATTACCAACAGCTGGAGGAATTGGCCTCACCAGAAAATTGGTGCAGCAGTGACGATGATGGACTGAATGATGTAGAGGAGGAAGACCCAACGACCCCGAGAGATGAAAGCAGTGCTTCGCCATTATTGCCCCTAGAATTGCGTACTGGAGAGAATTCTCTTCATTCAACACTGTCACTTTGTGTTGACTCAATCGATATGGCCCGGCGAGCATTGGGCCCTGGTTTGCACAATTTGCGTGACTGCATAGGAATCGCTGGTGGGACTGGAGTCGAGTGTGAACTTCTGCAACATCTCGATAGAAAGTTTATCGCAATGACGCGGAATTTCGAAGATGCGATGGCGTCACTTCCGCCCAGCTCATCACAAGTTTACTATGAATTGCTGGAGCCCATGGTCGGTGAGTTTTGCTTGCAGATTATCCCCAAACTCTGCGATCAACTCCCCAGTGCCGCCAGTGCGTGTGTAGCCGGTCGTCTTCAGCTTGAAACGCAGTTGGAACACTTCAGTGATCGTCTCAGGCAGCTTTTACCTGAGTTGACACGTGGTGGAGATAGTACTACGAAGTCTGGAGAGGACAAATCTGCTTTTACTGTGGCGACGGAGTTACTCGTGATGACGGAGAGAATTAAGCTTGTGTGGGATTTTGCCGGACAACGCAAGCGCGAACGATTGCTACAATTACTAGCACTAGAAGCGGCAGCGATCAAAGACCGGAAACTTTCGGCTAAGATTGCGACACTGGAAGAGCGCAATGCGGAGTTGTCCGCAAGGTGCCAGGCACTCGCGGCAACCAGCGGTAGACTGGAAGTACCGAGCAGTCGAATACCAAATCACTCGACCATCACGTTGGAACAACTCGAAAAGGAGTGCGATGCAATGGCGGTGTTGAAGAGTGGAGATAACCTTGGATCAAAGCTGGCCGTGGAAGTCGCGCGAACTCGCGATGTTCAGGCACGGAATGACGAGTTGCTGTGCCGATTTGCGACCTTGAACCGCGCGTTAGCCGCAGCTTCCGCACGGGTAACCGCGCTCGAGGCAGAAAACAGTCGCCTCAATTGTGGTCTCACGTCGACTTACAATGAGGCCAGCTCAGGAAATAGTGCAGCCGCGGTGGAGGCATTGAACGAACGTGTAGCCCTGCTGCAGAAGGAGCTTGACTATGCCCATAACAACGCTCGTGAGCTTGAAAGTCGACTCACTACGCTACAACGTCTCAATTCGGATCAAGTCTCTGAACTCGAGAGAGTTCAGGCTCAGCTCTCACACGAGGAGGAAGCACGGGAAAAGGGGAACGCGCTGGTAGCAGACTTGAAACACCAGCTTGCTGATGCCGAGGCACAAGCCAAGGAATTGGTTGCAGCTGAGTCTGTTAAACAGGAGAAAAGATGGCAAGCAACTAATGCCTCCCTCACTGAGGTGCAGGCAGTGAATGCGGAGTTGTCCGCAGAGCTGATCGAAGTTAAGTCGGAATTGCGGACCGCGCTGGAGAGAGCAGCTCAAGTTGAAGACGAAAACATGAACTGTGTCATGGCAATTGAAAACCTGAAGGAAAGTTTGAGGATACAAGAGGAAATAACAGAAATGTGGACAGAGGATGTCCTCGCTGCACAACATGGGCTCAGGCGCTATATTTCGGCTCAAGCAAGTCAAATTGCCCAGCTGGAGCTTCGTATATGCCTCGATAACCAGTCTCAGCACGAGCTGGAAACAAAGCTTGCTGTAGCAGTGCATGACAGAGATGAGCATGTCTTGTTACTAAGTCAAACCGAAGAAGCTCTCGCGAACGCGCTGGAACGTGAAAATACTTTACGAAGTCAACTAGAAGCGGCCTCTGCACGAGCTCTGGAAGATGTCAATACCGTGCGAGCAGAGCTGCACGAATCAACGATAGAAGTGACGTCTTTGCGTGAGGAGCTGGCTGAACTACTTGACCACTCAACGCTGCAGAGCGCTACCATCGAAAACCTGAAGCTGGAGCAGGCAGAAACCTTGGACAGATGTCAGCAATTGGAGCTAGAGCTCGACGAGCAAGCGCTTCAATGCCGATCCAGGGAAGAAGCTGCAGCACAGCGAGAAAGAACATACCAAGAGCTCGTTGAGAGATCTGCTGGACGATTGTCAAGGTTGGAAAGGCAACTGGAAATTGAGCGCCAAGAATGCATGGCTGCACATGAGACTTTGCAGCGTCAAGTATACACTTTCAATAAGTCACAGATCCGGCAGCATTCGATCAAGATGAACTACTGCAGCACAATTCAAGATCTCAAGACACAAATCGAGACCATATCGACCGAGTTGAGAGAAGAAACTAATAAAACCAAGGAAACCCAGAGCCAGAACGAAGCACTAGCACGACTTGCATCCAAGATCGCGGAGCAACTGCAAGAGTGCCGAATCGACCTCAAAGCTTGCAGCCAGCGGTGGATACGAGCCGAAACACAGTGCGTTCTGCTACGGATCTCCAGTGAACATATAAAACACGGTCTTGCTGTGGCACAAGAGTTGTGCAACATGCAGCAGGCTGATGTGGAGTCTTCTCGGCTCACGAATGGCCAACACCACCCTGCAACACCTGAGGCCGTGAAGGAGCAATTGAGCAGCCTGGACGCATGGTTTGACGAAGTGATCTCCAGCAACCAAACGACGACAGAAATGCAGGATCAGGAGCGCCACAAAGCTCAAGATGAGGACTACGCTCAACGGTCTTCGCTATTGAAGACGCTGACAGATCTGAGTGCTCTAACCAACGAGTTGTTGGTTGTGTGTGAGGCCTCGCCTCAAGTTAAACCACGGACAGAACGCTCAAGCTCCAACAATAAGGACGGCGAGACTAAAGCTTTGAAGCAGCACACCGAACTACACCAGGAAAAGACGAGCTCACTCAACGAAGTTGCGCAATTAAGGTACGACCTAACCTTACTACACCTTAAAGTCTGAGCATGACTAACGATCGATGTTGCAGGAAAATCGTGATGAAGCTGAAAGACGCGTTGGACGCAAAAGACGACATGTTGCTGTATCTAGATGGAAAAGTCAAGCGCTTGGAGCAGATTGCATCCAAGTAAGCGTTTTTACACCCGTATACTCTAATGACCTGCCGATTATGATGCCCAAGAAAAACGTCATGACTACTGGTAGCTTGGCGAGCTTTTACTTCAAGTAGATACAAATCTGCCTGGGAGTCAGTCTATAGGTTACTTGTATTAATATTAAAATAGTAGGTAACTACACCGCGCGTATGCATCCATTTCGGCCACTTTAAATAATTACTACTACGAAGTAGTTGTTAATGACGTCGGCCCGTACAAACACTTTTTGCGCCATTGAACGCGGGGTACGAGCGATTCTTGGGTCTGGACATTACCGCATTTGTGATCCATGATGATTACACCTAAAACTAAAATGGGCGTTGGCACCGTCGTGAATAGATTCCTGCACTTCGCACCACGTTATTCGTTGTCTGCCGTGTGACCGAGCAACGCAATGCATAGGCAACCTATCAAGCAACACGGAAGGCAAACACACACACACCAGAGCGATGAAAACTCAAAGGGACCAAAGACCTCGCGGGATCCAAATGCCTGTCCTGAGAACGGTCATGCTAGTTTGGGCGGCTATCGGGCTGGGGCCATTCTTCCTGCAGCTAAGAGGTTTCGCAAAGTTTGCGACGCCGCACAAGATTACCGAAAGCTTGATCACTCCTGCGGACGCGGTGAAGGCGACCACGGACCTCCTTACGATCTGCCCAGTCACATCTTTGTTCTTCGCCGGAGCTCGGTGGAACGCGTGCCCTACTCACTACTTCCGCTTGAACGATCGAATACTTTGTCATATCGTCGTCCCGCAGTACAACGCCCACGGGGGCTACTTCATCGTAAATCGCACAGCAACTCCGCACGACACCTCCCCGTCAAGCTGCGTGGGATGACAGTTTCCCGTTCGATGGCAATTTCTACCACGGCAGCATCGGATTCTATTCGATGTATGCGGAAATGTCAGGGACATTCTGCTCTTCGGACGACACGGCATATCTTACTGTGAGTGGAGTGAGCACGTACGATATCAATGGCCTCGAACTTGCTAACGACAGAGGCGGCTTCGGATACAGGAAGTCGTACTGGTATATTTTCACTGGTACGGCCTTCATCCTCATCAGAGTTTTTACGCTACGGAGGAGCTTCGTCTCGTGCTGGCAATTCGCAAAACGCTGCGACCAAATGACCGAGCACATTCGAATAAAGGAAGCTGTTGTGTACGTACAGGAGAGTATGCGGCTGTCAGCACACGGAGCCAAGAACTTCCACCGCATATTGCTGCTTTTCCTGCTTGTTGACCAGGGAGTCATGAGCGACTTCTTCTTGTTGAGTACGCAAGAAGGTCTATTCGGACGCATCCAGTCCATCTCGCTCGGCTACAACTTGGCGGGTCTCATGTCGATGCTGTTCGAGATGGTGGAGACGATGAACTGGATGAGCGAGAAGCTGCGGTGCCAGATGAAGCGACTGCTGTTCAACTACGAGACAGCCTTGGTTGGCGAGTTCATCACTGCCGCTGTGCTGCAGCAATACCTGACGACATTGAGCCGTTCGCAACTCAAGGATACGCAGCCGGTCGCTGAAGTGGTGTCGTACTATTTGATGGGGTTGGCTGGACACATTGTGCTCGCTTTGGGTAGCCTTGGTATCATTGTCTTTACCAGAGCACTCGGTGCCATCGGATTCGTGTGGTGGCGGTTCGGTACTATTCGGGTGTTAGCGAAGACTTGCAGCGTGGACGCTGCACTGGGAGCACACAGTAAATTGATTCTGTTGAGCGGGTATATCTGGGAAGGTGGCGAACTGTACTATCGACCCAGCGTCTTGAAAGCTCTTGGGGTCCTGAAGGCAGTCGAACCCGACGGGAGGGAGCTATTTGTGCACACGACGTTGCACTGGATTTCCATTCCGGACGACAATCTCGCCGTGCTGGGGATTGTGGAAGATAGGAGAGTGGAGCCGACTACGGAACGGCCGTGCTCGGGTGTTGTGGCTTTCGTTGATCGAGAGCTTGGTGGAGAAATTGCGAGTTATGGAGACGAGCCTTTGCTCCCACGAATTAATACACCCGCTCGCAGGTGCTGCGTCAGACGTCAAAGCGAGCGGGTAAGCTGCTCGAACGGCGAGATCAGAGTGAAGGAAGATATCCCGCCGCGTCAGGTTCCACCAACACGACCAGGTGCCCGAGATACGTCTGGGAGTATCCAAGTGTTCGGGCCGCCTCAACTAAATTTTCTAGACAGCAGAATCGAACTGAAGTCGGCACACTCATGATCATTTTTGTTGGGCTGTCGAGCATTAGAGGAGCTAGAAAACACGTAAATTTTACGAAGAAATCAATATGCTGAACCGTTTGGTGTGGCTGAAGCAGCGCTATCGCAATGTGCCATACCAAACCACATTTCGTTCTGTAGGGCTAAAACTAGAAGTATGTTGTATTTAATGGGCTCGGCTTTATTTGATTCTGCTGTTCCCGAGTTGTACCTGTTTCCCTATCTCAAAAATAGCGCGCTAACTTGCCGACTAGATAGACCACGGCACATACCGGACACAACACCCTCGCAGTCAACACTAGTTTTCATTTTCATCGCTACAGGATGGGAAAAGCCTCCATAAGCCCGGAAATCTCAGAGCGTGGAAATGCACAGGCATCAGTCTGACATCGGCTGGAGCAGAAATGGAGAGCCCTTCAAGTCGGACACCAAGGCTCCTACTCAATCGAACGACTCGCAAGTCTGGAGCACTATTGCAATACTACCTCAAGAACTCGAGTTGCACTCGTGTGCATTCTTTCACCACTACCTGCATTGACCACGGCAGTACTGCTGGAGTGCTTGCCGTTGAGATCTCCATCTGAAGGGTGGCAGGTGAATTGGATGTTTGGCATTCGTCTGAGCTTGGCCGTGTCAATAATTTGCTTTATGGGGACCTCCGAGCTTATCACGTTTCTCCCGGACATCAATTTCACTGTGTGCAAGAAGCTGATTGTGGCCTCCGGTGCTAGTGTCGGATTTATTGTGGTCTACTATCTCGCTGCCGGTAGCGTCGGATTCCCTGTGCCGTACACGTGGCAGACAGTGGGGTCTGTCGAGTGCGTACTCATTCCGACAATGGTTCTGCTTGTCTTTGGTCGAAAACCTTTTGAAAAGAACTCGCCAAATCGACAACATTTGAGGCGGTTCTTCAATTCTTCCTTGCTTTCCTGGTGCTAGCTGTGATGTTCCCCTTCTGCAAAGTGGTTTATGATCTAGTACCCACGCATTATAACGCGTGTGCAGCTCTATTGTTACCCGTTGTGGGGTTAGCGGCAGAGCACTCTATTATCAAAGTGACAAGGGAGCTGGAGGATTTTATTCCAGCGATCATTGCCTTCTCCGTGGATTTCTTACACGCACTTTTCGTCTCCGTTTGTATCTCGTCATCGCCACCGATTCATGTGTCAATTCTTTTCATCGGGGTGGACTTGGGTCAGTTGTGGCTAGAGTTTCGGGAGGTGTCCGCGCATGCAAATACGGTTTTAGAATTCATTCGGAACGAACGATATCCCGAGACTATAGATGCTGATGCTGCTCTAAGTGGAAAGCTTCTAGCACGGATGATGGCTGTGACTCGAAACCCGAAAGCCTTCAAACTTGCATCGAAGAAAAGTGTGCGCTTGTGGGCTTGTCTTCCGCACCCCCTGACACAAGACCAAAGGGATCAACTTTACTGGAAGCCTCTAGAGTTGATGAGTGTCAAAAGATACAAGCGCGCAGAGAGGAAAGTAAACGTCAGCTTCAATACGGAGTAACAGCAATCCTACCGACAGAGCCCTATGTCAAACGACACTCGAGCAGATCAACACAGTCGGTACTACAACGGAAGACATTCGTTGTAGAGGGGTTGCAGCTGCTCTTCCAATGTGAGTACCTTGTGCTGGTCGAGTACGTCGAGTGTATCGTACCTCTCGTATTTGCGGTCTACAGGGCAACCCTCCAGCAACTACCGAACGTCTCATACTACCCGGTTGGAGCTAGAAATTGGGATGTAAGATCCGCGGGGAATACGCTGGCATTCGCGGTACTTGAGGCGGCGTCGCTGGTGCTACTCCACTGTTTCTTACAGCGCAAGTTTGCGTTTTCACCATTCTACCAGCTTGCATTCGTGCTTGAGACGCAGATGTACATGATTCAGATGAGACTATTCCTCGAATTTGTGGTTATACTACAATTCGAGCTCGCGCATCTAGGTGAGTGCATTTTGTTGAACACATTCTTTATGGCCGTACGGATAAGCTCTCACTTTGAGTTGACTTGGGTCCTTCGTGCAGGCGTTGACTTTACTTTTCGCTTCGAGTGGCTACGTGGCAACTAATAAGTGTGGGGCCATTTTCGTTCAGCTGCGCAGCTTCGCCAAGTTCGTGACGCCCCACAAGATTACGAAAAGCTTTATTGCCCCAGCAGACGAAGAGATAAAGACGACGGATCTGTTCAAGATCTGTCCAGCCACGTCCATGGTAATTGCCGGAGCTCGGTGGAACGCGTGCCCAACTCGCTACTTCCGCCTGGACGATCGAGTACTTTGCCATATCGTCGTCCCGCAGTACAACGCCCACGGGGGCTACTTTATCTCTAACCGCACAACAATTCCACATGACACCTCACCGACAACCTAAGTGTTGGCGAAGACTTGCAGCGTGGATGCTGCACTAGGAGCACGCAGTAAATTGATTCTGTTGAGCGGATACATCTGGGAGGACGGCGAGCTGAACTTTTTGTTGGGCTGTCGAGCATTAGAGGAGTTCGAAAAGTCGTAATTTTTACGAAATATCTAAATGCTGTACTTAAGCATTGCTTGGAGTGCGCGCTATCACGCGATGAGTTTAGAAGTTCGCTTTGTGAGGCTAATGTTTCTACTAAGTTGCTCTGAATAATAATATTCTGCTTAGATTCTGCTGCCAGTTTGTATTACCTGTTTCCCTAAGTATCACGAAAATAGCACACTAACTTTGCCGACAAAATTAGTCACGGCAAGTACTAGAAAACAATACCCTTGAAGTGGCAGCTTTCATTTACCTCGCGTAGTGCTTCACAGTATGGGGAAAGCTTCCGTCAGCCCCTCTGCGGAGGAAATTACAGGCCGTGGAAGTGTACGGTCATCAATCTGGCATCGGCTGGAGCAGAAATGGAGCGACCTTCAAGTGGGGCGCCAAGGCTCCTACTCAATTGAACGACTTGAAAGTCTGGAGCACTATTGCAAGACTACCTCACGAGCTCGAGTCGCCCTGGTGTGTATTCTTACACCACTACCTGCCTTAACCGCGGCAGTACTGCTGGAGTGTTTGCCATTGCGACCGCCGTCCGAAGGCTTCCGAGCGAATTGGATGTTCTGGATTCGTCTGAGCTTGAGCGTGTCGATACTTTGCTTTATGGGGACCTCCGAGCTTATCACGTTCTCCCTGACCTCAACTTTACGTTACGAAAGAGGCTGATTGTGTCCGCTGGCGGTAGTGCTGGGTTTATGCTACTTTACTTTCTCGCTGCCGGTAGCGTTGGATTCCCGGTGCCTTACACGTGGCAGACAGTGGGGTCTGGCCAGGGCGTACTCATTCCGACAATGGTTCTGCTTGTCTTTGGTCGAAAGCCTTTTGCTAGGAATTCGCCGAATCGTCACCATTTGAGCCGATTCCTTCGCTTCCTGGTCGCGTTCTTGGCGCTAGCTGTGACGTTCCCCTTTTGCAAAGTGGTTTATGATCTTGTACCCGCGCGTTATTACGCATGTGCTGCTGTATTGCTGCCTGTGGTGGGATTAGCGGCAGAACATTTAATCATCAACGCGACAAGGAAGCTGGAGGATTTTATTCCAGCGATCATCGCCTTCTCCGTGGACTTGTTAACTGCACTCTTCGTCTCGGTGTGTATCTCGGCATCTCCACCGATCCATGTTTCAGCTCTATTCATCGGGGTGGACTTGGCTCAGTTGTGGCTCGAGTTTCGTGAGGTGTCTGCGCATGCAAATACGGTTCTAGAGTTTATTCGGAAACAACAATCTTCCGAGGGAAAAGATGGTGGCGATGATGCTACTGTTAGTGGAAAGCTCCTAACCAGGATGGTAGCAGTGACTCGAAACCCGAAAGCCTTCAAACTTGCATCGAAGAAAAGTGTGCGCTTGTGGGCTTGTCTCCCTCACCCCCTGACACAATACCAAAGGGACCAACTTCGTGTACTGGAAGCCTCTAGAATTGAGGAGTGTCAGAAGATACTATCGCGCAGAGAGGAAACTAAACGCCAGCTTCAATATGGAGAAACTGCTGTCCTACCGACCCTCACTAATGTCAAAAGACACTCGAGCCGATCAACACAATCGGTAGTACAAGGGAAGACATTCATTGTAGAGGGGTTACAGCTGCTCTTCCAATGTGAGTATCTTGTGCTGGTTGAGTATGTCGAGTGTATCGTACCTCTCGTGTTCGCGATCTACAAGTCGATCCTCCAGCAACTACCGAATGCTGTATACTATCCGGTTGGTGTTGGAAATGGTGGTCTAAGTTCCGTGGGGAACACGCTGATATTCGCAGCGCTGGAGGCTGCGTCATTGTTGCTACTCCACTGTTTCTTACAGCGCAAGTTTGCATTTTATCCATTCTACCAGCTTGCGTTCGTGCTCGAGACGCAGATGCACATGATTCAGACCAGCCTATTCCTCGAAGTTATCATTCTACTGCAGTTTGAGCTCGCGCATCTAGGTGAGTGCATTGCAACACACCATTTCTATCCAATATGGATAGGTTCTCACTTTGAGTTCGTTCGGATCCTTCGTGCAGGAGTTGACTTTACTTTTCGCTTCGAGTGGCTTCGTGGCAACCAATAATTAGTGAGCTTCTCCTGTTCTGGCTCGACACGATCACCACTGTATCGCATGTGACGTACATCTACTCTCAAACGCTGTAAAAGTGTGTCGACGGTTAGTGCCGTCATGAATAGACTACGGTAGTCTTGGTTGCAACCCCTCCCGTATGGTTGCCTACCGAGCTCATGGCTAGTAGTAAGGTGCTGACCAGCGCCAGCTCGGCCATGGTGGAAGGAAAGCAAGCGCCCAGACCAGCAAGAAATCGGCGAAGGCGCAATATTCAAATGCCGGTTATGCGAACTGTGATGCTAGTTTGGGCCGCTGTCGGGCTGGGGCCATTTTTCCTTCAGCTGCGCAGCTTCGCCAAGTTCGTGACGCCCCACAAGATTACGAAAAGCTTGATCGCCCCTGCAGACGCAGAGATGGAGACGACGGATCTGCTCAAGATCTGTCCAGCCACGTCCATCTAATTGCCGGAGCTCGGTGGAACGCGTGCCCCACTCACTACTTCCGCCTGGACGATCGAGTACTTTGCCATATCGTCGTCCCGCAGTACAACGCCCACGGGGGCTACTTCATCACTAACCGCACAACAATTTCACACGACACCTCACCAACAACCTGCGTTGCTAACAGTTTGCCATTTGTTGGAAACTTCTACCACGGCAGCATCGGATTCTACTCGATATACGCCGAGGCCTCGGGAACATTCTGTACTTTGGACAACACAGCATACATATCGGTGAGCGGGGTGGGCACGTACGACATCAATGGTCTCCAACTCGCCGACGACAGGGGTGGAGTCGGATACAGGAAGTCGTATTGGTACATTTTCAGTGGAACCGCCTTCATCCTCGTCAGAGTTTTTACGCTACGGAGAAGTTTCGTCTCTTGTAGGAGATTCGCAAAACACTGTGACCTAGTAGCCGAACCGATTCGAATACAGGAAGCCGTCGTGTACGTCCAGGAGAGTATGCGGCTGTCGGCGCACGGAGCGAAGAACTTCCACCGCATATTGCTGCTATTTCTTCTTGTTGACCAAGGAGTCATGAGCGACTTCTTTCTGTTGAGCACGCAAGAAGGGCTATTCGGACGCGTCCAGTCCATCTCGCTCGGCTACAACTTGTCCGGTGTCATGTCGATGCTCTTCGAGATGGTGGAGACGATGAACTGGATGAGCGAGAGACTGCGGTGCCAGATGAAGCGACTGCTGTTCAACTACGAGACGGTCTTGGTGGGCGAGTTCATCACTGCCGCCGTGCTCCAGCATTATCTGACGCCGCTGAGCCGATCAGGACTCAAGGATACGCAGCCGGCGGCTAAAGTGGTGTCATACTATGTGATGGGGTTGGCTGGGCACATCGTGCTCGCCTTGGGATGCCTTAGTATCATTCTAGTCACCAGAGCACTCGGTGCCATTGTATTCGTGTTGTGGCGGTTCGGTACTATCCGGGTACTGGCGCAGACTTGTAGCGTGGACGCTGCATTGGGAGCACGCAGTAAACTGATTTTGCTGCATGGATACATCTGGGAGAATGGCGAGCTGTACTACAGACCTCGTTCGTTGAAAGCGCTTGGGGTCCTCAAAGCGGTCGAACCCGACGGAAGTGAGCTGTTTGTCCACACGACGCTGCACTGGGTTTCAATTCCGCACGACAATTCCGTCGTATTGGGGGCAGTGGAGAATAGGAGGGTGGCACCGACCTCGGAGCGTCCATGCTCGGGTATTGTGGGTTTCTTTGATCGAGAACTTGGTGGGCATGTTGATAGTGCTGGGGATGCGCTTCTCCCGGTAACCAATCGCGCGAGTCGCAGATGCTGTTACAAGCGTTGGAGTGAGAGGGTATGCTGCTCATCAGAGGTTACCCAGGGCCCACTCATGCCAGAATCGAAGTCCGCGCTCTGTATGACGAAGGAATACCCAGCCAAATATCGCCCCCACAGAAAGACAGGAAGAGTCGACCAGGGTATATCCAAGTGGCAAGAACCTCTTCGCAAGAACCCGTAGAAAACAGGATAAATCTGCAGCTGACAAAGCGCTGATTACATTTTAAGTTGTTGATTTGTTGATCTTGTGTCAGATTTGACATCATCACCGTCCTAATGCGTTTGCATGGGGAGATTTCTTGCGGCCAAGTTGAGTTGAGATCATGGTAGTTCCTTCCTCATGACACGTATATACGCGGCTACAGTAAAGAAAAAGGTTAAGGTGCATCATTCTAACGCACACATGACGTGATACATAACTCACCTCTCTCCGCCAACTATGCACTTTGCTTCAAAGTGCGTGCATCTGTCGTTGTCGTCGAGATCAACGCAGCTCTGATCGTCTTTCTTGAAACTGCTTTAAAAAAGTATCAGCAGATAGACAACGAGTAGCGCTTAGTGCTGAAGTTTGTACCTGTCGAGTGACTTCCGCTGTGGAGGTGGTATCCGAAGTAGAATCCGCCTCGAAACTTGACTTGTCCATGACGACGGCAAATACTCCGGGTGCTCCCACGAATTCCGTGCGCTTTCTGTGTTGAATAATAAATACACAATGTTACGACCACCAACTTCAAATACAACCACCAAGCGAAGTGAGCTAAATGCACGTACTTGCGGTCTCCTTCGTAGCAAAAATTATCGGTGAATGGTGCCGTATGAACTGCTTTAGGAAAATAAATACTTGCTCGGATAGAGCCAAGCCATCCCCGACGCTTTTGGCCGTCATCTGCAGCCACCCGAACAATCAATAACCGTTAGTCTCGACCCCTCGATCTTCCACATCGTATCTCCTCACCTTGTCAATAACGTGGAAGGACCCCACACAGTTGAACACCAGCAGCAACGCTGAACAACGTCAAACCCACCCACACCATTAATCTCCCCAACCACTGACACACCATTGCAACCTAAACACTCACGCGCCGGAGGGGCCTCTAACAACTGGAAGTGGATGTGGTTGAGCGTCGCGAGCCACTGGAACGAGTCTCGGCAGTGGCACGTTTGCACGCGTCCCAGGGCCTCCTCCAGAGCGTCCTCCCTCTTGCTCTCGGCCAGTCTGTCGCCCACCAGAGCCTTCAACCGCACTGCTGACACCTCGCACTCGTGGTCGAAGATGAAGACGCGCTCTTTGGGCGGCTGGGCGCTCGCCCCACAGCTTTTGGTGAGGAAGGAGGCCACGACGTGCTCCAGCACTCGAGTCTTGGGCGTGTCGCTCGCCCCACAGAGCTCCACAACCTGTCGCGGCCGGTAGCCAGCCTCTACCCCATCTCGGTTAGCAGTTGCCGCGTCCAGGAAGCTCAAACCCGTCGAGAAGCTGCGCGTCGGCCGCCGAGCGAACAGGTCCAGCGCCGTCTCATCCAGCTTGAGCCGATTCATGTGCAAATGTAGCCATCTACGATACCACGACTACGTATTCCAGGTTCCAGGGGGCCCCTGCCACTCTGTACTGGAACATCCATCTGGAACCTGGAGCCGCCCCTTTCTCTGACGTCTCTTTGGTTGCTCTCAGTCCGCATTATGGCGCCTACACAGCAAGTGGACGGAGTGATGGTCGCCTCCAGTCCCATGGAGACGGCGCTGTGCAGCCCCACGGGCGCCGCTGCCCCCTCCGCCCCGGCCGGGAGGG
>JAIKVE010000097.1:0-32199 GCA_024679115.1 Phytophthora pistaciae | reverse complement strand
TAAGAATCGATTTTTACCTTACGAGTTTGCAGTACACACAGAGGTTTTGCCGGGGTTTTTTTTTCAATATGTAAACACTACTTTCTAGGCGTAATGAAGCTGGTATTATTGTAAAATTTGAGCTGTCGTTCTGCTTTCCATTGTTTCTCCTGTTTGGACGCTTCCTCAGACCCTATATCGACGGCACAGGCAACAATCGACACGTCAAAGCGACCTTTACGGTCCTATTGAGAGCGTGAATGTGTTCAAATGACATTTGAACACAAGTGAGCTCCATGGAAACACTTTGCTCTTGTTAAAACTTTGCTTTCCTAGTGTAATACAGGTTTTTGAAAGTCTCTTAAATCCGGCACTTCCGAAATCTCTAATCCGGCACAATGCCACTTTTTATCGCCAAGTGCCGGATTTAAGGTGGTCTGCCTTAAACCTCATGCCTTGCTCGTAGAACCGCTCCAGGTCGCCCCACTGCAGGAAGATCGGGGGCAGATCACGCAGACTGTGGTTGATCGGCGACACCAGACGACGCTCCTCCGGGTCGGTGACGCTGCGCAGGTATGTCGCCAAGCAACCGTCGGCGAACCTGGCAGCCAGGATGCAGTACGGCGTCTTCTCGTCGTGACCGGTCTCGCTGAAGTCCACCACCGGCGAGTAGCACAGAGCCGCTGCAGGCTGCAGCTCGGGGCTCTCCTTGCGCAGTCGCATGCAGTTCGTCATGGACATCTCGGCTCCAGCGCTGTCACCGCTGAACACGACGTGGTTCGGAGCAATGTTCTCGTGCTCCAGCACGTACTTGTACATGTCGAAGCAGTCGTTCAATGACGTCGGGTACAGGAACTCCGGAGCCATGCGGTAGTTGGCCAGCAGCACGTCCACAGACACGTCGATCTGGTACTTCTCCTTGAGAATCTGCTTCAGCTTTGTGTGCTCCTCGTTCGCCAGCTCGACGTCCTGCAGCGGGTCTGAGATGCAGTAGCCCCCGCCGTGGTAGTGGATGACGACGACGCGGTGCTGCTTCTTCTCCGGGTCGCGCATCCACATGTGCTCCATGCCGTTGGCCACCAGCTTCTCCGGCACCGTGTTGTGCTTCTCGCAGCACGACTTGAGGATCATTTTTCCGTGTAAGGCGAACGGATCACGCAGGCGGTGAGCGTTGGTGTCTGCGACGACGTGTCCGTACTCGAGGAAGACGTAGCGCATCATGGAAATGGTCAGCTCGTAGGTGAGAGTCCATTCCGGGAACGTCGGCTTGAATCCGCGAGCTCCAGCTTTACACAGCAGCGACACGAGCTTGAGCTGCATCTTGAGTGCGATGTACGGGACCTTCACGAATGTTGTCGCGAATGGCCACGCAGCGTAGCAGAACCCGGCAAAGAACAACACGCAGAGAACGAGAACCACAGGCACCAGAACAACCAGAAGCACGAGCGAAAGGATGACCTTAAAAACTCGAAGACAACTCCCGGATCCGGACTGACGCTCCTCTTCAACGCTGAGCGAGCCATACGCAGTAGTTGGCGCCATTTCCTCTTCCCTCTCGGCAGCAAAATCGACTCTGAGCGCCGAACTGCTCGGCACTCGCCATTTCCTCACCAATCGTCCATGATAACCCCTGCCTGTTCGGGTAGTCGCCAGGGGCGAAGCGCGGACAATTGTTTGGTCTTTGCAGTGTGGCCAGCTCAGAAACGAGTCGGCTGAAGTGATCGCTTCAAGGTCCCGCCATGCAAACTCTGGCAGCGTCCTCGCTTGCTGCACTGAAACACAGCCAGAACTTGCGGCGTAAAGGCTCTTCCTGTTGCTATCGTAGCGAAGCAAGCAAAAGTTCGTGGTCACCTATTTTTCCTGATTCGATCAAGAAACGTTTAGAGGCTTCACTCCGCCTAAGCCTTTAGAATCGGAGCCAGGTGCTTGGCAGCGAACGCACAGGCGTTGCGGATAGCGCCTTCAGCAGCGGGACTCACCGCTGTCGGGAACATCACGGGGTCGTGCACAATGTTCTCGAGCAGGTCGAGCTCCATGTTGGTGACCCCCTGGGCGTCAGCGTTGGCCTTGAAGCGCAATCCCTGCTCGTAGAAGCGCTCGAGCGTGCCGAACTGCACGAACATCGGGGCAGGTCCTTGAGGTTCTGGTTGATAGGCGACACCTTGAAGCGCTTGTTCGGATCCTCCACACTGCTCAGGTACGTCTCGAGACTGTTGTCCAGGAAGTTGGCAGCGAGCAGGCAGTGCGGCGTAATGTCGTCGCCGCCAGTCTCTTCGAGGTCGACCAGAGGCGAGTAGCAGAGCGCGGCGGCAGGCTTGAGCTCCGGAGTCGTGTCACGAAGACGCATGCAGTTGGTGAGCGTCATCTCGCCTCCCGCACTGTCACCGCTAAGCACCACGTGGTTGGGGGCGATGTTCTCGTTGTCCAGCACGTACTTGTACATGGTAAAGCAGTCGTCCAGAGTCGTCGGGTACAGGAACTGAGGAGCCATGCGGTAGTTGGCCAGCAGAACGTCCACGGACGCGTCGATCTGGTACTTCTCCTTGAGAATCTGCTTGAGCTTGGAGTGGGTCTGGTTGGCGAGCTCGACGTCCTGCAGCGGGTCGGACACGACGTAGGCGCCGCCGTGGAAGTGGATGACCACCACGCGCGTCTCCTTCTTCTCGGCGTCACGCAGCCACATGTGCTCCATGCCGTTGGCCACCAGCTTCTCGGGCACCGTGCCGTGCAGGCGGCTGTTGGCCTTAAGAATGGACTTGCCGTGCATTTGGAACGGCGTTCGAAGCAGGTGAGCGTTCTTGTCAGCGACGAGGTGACCGTAGTCAGCACACGTTGAACGCATGACCATGACCGTCAGCTCGTAGGCAAGCGTCCATTGTGGGAATCTTGGCTTGAATCCACGAGCAGCGTACGCAAGCAGGAGATACGCGACGAACAACTGCAGCTTGACGGCGATGAACGGGATCAGCACGGGAGAAGTCGCATACGGCACCGAAGCACAGCAAAAGCCGACGAATAGCACCAAGTATACGACAACAGCCACCGCGGCGACGATCTTCACGCCAACGTCGCCAAGCTGGTTGATAAGCAGCGCGATGACCGCAGCGAGCACGACGGTGCTGAGCACCACCTTGGGCGCCGTCGACTTGGCTCCAGGTAGGTCCTTGACGTTATCCGTTTCCACGGATCCGTAGGTTGTCGGCATCGTGTCTTCCCTTCACAAACAAGAATGAGCTGTGGCTATGATACGCTTGGTCGGACGCTGTCGGCGCGATGGGGATCACGTTCGCAAATCTCAATTTGTATCTCGCTTTCGCATCGAGGGGTGCTTTTGAGGTATCTTGGCGTCATTCCACATGCAGCGGTCCATGTATAAAGTCATTCGTCTTCTCACAATGGGGAGTACCGCCCGCGTTGCTACTACTAGCTGTGTAGTACAGTGTACTCATGAGTATGACAAACGCAGCAGCTTCATCAATCAGAGGCAACTTTTGTACTTCGAAGTACTCCGAAGTACATACCAGTAGTACTGTACGTAGCATGCTTTCCAGCTCGCGCACAAACTTGGACAAATCCGCTGCTTGTTCGTACATAGCGATGCTCAAATGTGTTCATCTGTTTGGGTTGTAGCTGGAGGCAACTTCAACTTGGGGCTTTCAACATGAGCATCGCGAGCTGCACGTTTGATCATTACCGTAGATTGTTCACCGTCAACCGTAATCTACAGTAGCACCGTCAGATTCAGACGCCACAGATCGGCCCACGAGAACGTTTCGGGGAACACCAGCCGAGCCGTGTCTTTGACAGTATTGCCATCCACTTCGTACACGTACACGTTCGTGAACCGCGATCGAAGCAACTTGATCATCACAACCGCAGGCAACGCTTTCGACTTGATCAAGAACTTGCCGTTTACGATCACGTATCCTGAGCAATAGACACCGTCGGCCGACGCAAACTTCATGCCCTTGAAATACACGTAGTTCTTGTAGTCGGAGATGACACCAAAGCGAGTTTGTAGCTCAGCCCCCGTTGAGATCTCGAAGTTGGTAAGGTTTCCCTTCAATGACATCGCAGTCTTCTCGTTTGCCGACTGCTCAGCGCTTTGACTCGATCGTTGGCGAATCTCCTCAGGGAAGAAAACGCGATAGATTTTACGCAAAGCCGCATAGAACGCAATGGCTCCGAGCAAGGTGATCTTGGGGAAGAAAGAGGCTGCGAGGAATGTGCCATCTTTTGTGGGAATTTGGAAGGCAGTCCAGTAGTTTAGCGGAGACATTGCTTCGACAGCAGGGGAGACATTGGAATTGCCCATACCGAATAAACTGTCGGAATACCCCACAACTTCTTTCAGTACTGCAGGTGACCCACGAATCAAGCTCAACCGGTTCTTGTGGATAATCTCGAACAGGAAAATTGCAACTGACGGATCGATGCGCTCTCGAATTGCAGCACTCAATAGAGCGACCAGGCCGAGATACACCACCAAAACGTCAGCGTGTACCAGCTCCTTGTGAACGCGGACAATATCAGTTCCAGAAATGATCGCGGCGTTAGACATGGCAAACTCGAAGAGCGTCCAGAACGAGTTCAGGTACCAAGAAACGACCACGAGGACACCACGAAGGACCAAAGTAGCGGTGGAGACGGACGCGAACGGGTCTCCGATCCAGACTTTGCCAGCGCGGAAGTTCTGGTACGTGACTAGGCTCAATATTATGATAGAAAAGATTGTCTGCATGCCAAAAATGAAGTGGAGTCCGTGCACCCAAGCCCACGAGTCTGAGATGACAGCTTCTCCCATCCATTCCCAGCGAGTGATCGCCTTCTTCGCATCGGATGCATCCAGCAAGGTATACGTGTTACGTATGTTGGACTGGTCCTCTTGGTCGTACAATCCCCGCTGTCTTGCAGTGAGTACATGCTTCACTGGTTGCGTCAACGGGTCTTTGGGAGTGCTTCGTAACTCGAGAAAACTCTCGTCCGATATCCCGACAAAGGAATAAATCTCGAATTCTGGGGAACGTTGGTACGGGTATGTCAGCGCCATCATGTAGAACATCTCAATGATACCTCGCCGCATGTCTTGCATGACCGAGAGGATACCGAGCAGAGCTGGCCCCTCCTTCTGGTGTTCTCGGATCTCGTAATCTTGAGCAGACAGCGACACCGTGACCAAATACAAATCTCTCGGGTCGTCACTTGAGCGGACCAAATTGAAGATCCGCACAGTGGAGAGATCTCCCGATACGAGCTGCGTGAAGCTGCAGTCCACCACCACCGCGATAAGCTCAAGATCCGCCAGAGTCGTGGTATTGTAGCTAGTGTCCTTGATCATACTATTGTAGCCGTGAGTCAAGAAAGCATAATTGTAGATGTCGGGGTTGAAGAGCGGCACAGCAGAGCAATTCTCGGTCGAGGTTTTCGTCTCCGTTTCGAGGAAAATGATGTAGTCGCGAGGTGTGGTGTCTCCATTCAACACATCCCGAACTAGCGGGCTATTACGCACGAGGCCGTCCCCCATGTAGCCAGCGATAAGTGACGCAGTATATACTTCAAAAGTCTCCGTCGGGTTGGGCATCGACCGCAGGGTTTCCATCGTGCGCCACGTCGCCATCATCGAGATGTAGATGTACTGGAACGCGGCGGCGATCACCACCAGACGGCGCAGAGCGTTGAACACATTCCACTTCTGCTTGGGCTTCGCATGCTTCGGCACAGAGTACTGCTTTTCGCGAGAAAACACCGTCGATATCATGGAATGCTGCAGCGGCGGCCGCTTCCCTTTGGGCGCCACGTTCAGTTTTACGATCGACCTTCGCGATATCTTCTCGCGGACGCTGGAGACCGACAGCATTGTGCTCGGTTAGTAAGAATTGCTACGGCTGATCAGGAGGAAGAGTTATCGACTGCCACAGTCGGAACGTGAGATTTGCCGGCTTAGGAAAACGAGACACCTCAGTCTATTTGTTACTCGAGCGACAAGATGCAGATGAAACGGATACGACTATCTGTGACCGTTCTTGGAGCGGAAGTTTAGACCTGCAGTCGTGCCACGAGCTAACACAACTGCCACCCCATGACATTGCCAGCTCGGCAGGCAGCTTGGTTCTGATCTGCTTCGTGGCTTTTCGCCAGTAGTGTCTCGACACTAAGGAGATTAAGAAAGATGCACCATCAGAGTGCATTCAAATTTCCAAAGGGGATATCTTTAAAGTCTGCAAACGCTTGTCTTCCTCTCTTCCTTACAGCAGAACTGTGACGTTCAGGTGCCACAGATCGGACCACAAGAACGTCGTCGTGTGCACGAGTCTCGCTGTCTCCTCGACTGTATTGCCCTCTACTTCGTACGTGTAGACATTCGTGAATCGAGCGCGGAAGAGCTTCATCATCGCAATCGCCAACAAATCCTGGGAACGCACCAGAAACTTGCCGTTCACGATCACATACCCCGAACAATAAACTCCATCCGCCGACGCGAACTTCATGCCCTTGAAGTAGACGTAGTTATTGTAGTCCGAGATGAGACCAAAGCGAGTTTGTAGCTCTGCGCCGGTGGCGATCTCAAAGTTGGTGACGATTCCCCTCAGAGTCATTGCAGCCTTCTCGTTTCCTGACGTGTCGGTGCTGTGGCTTGATCTTGGTCGCGTTTGGTCGGGGTAGCGATAGTGGTAAATCTTGCGCAAGATGGCGTAACCCGTAACGATCACAATCAAGTACATCGTCGGGAAAAATGACGCGGCAAGAAAAGTTGCATCCTTAGGTGGGAACTGGAACGAGGACCAGAGCCGAAGAGGGCACATGGCAGCAAGAGCAGCGGTGACCTTCGCGATGCCAATGTTGTACTGAGCGGAAGAATACGTGATTACTTCGTTCAGTACTGCGGGAGACGAGCGAACGAATGTCAGGCGGTACGTGTGGATGATCTCGAAGAGGAAAATGACGATCGCGGGGTCGATCCGTTCGCGGAAGATGGCGCTTAGAAAGCCCACGAGACTGAGAAAGATGTTGAGAATATCTGCGTGCACCAACTCCTTGTGCACACGCACTGTGGGCGCGCTCGTAAGGATCGCAGCTCGGGACATGGCGTACTCGTTGATGGACCAGAAGGAGTCGAGGAACCACGACGCCAACACTAACAGCCCGCGCATGACGATGCTGGTAGTGGACACCGTCGCAAACGGGTCGCCAATCCAAACTTTGCCGGTGCGAATCTTCTGGTACGTGACCAGAGCGAGGATGATGAGGGAGAAGATCGTCTGCAAGCCGAAGAAGAAGTGGATGCAGTGCACCCAAGCCCACGCGTCGATAGTGACGGCTTCTCCTGTCCATTCCCAGCGCGTCACGGCTGATTTGGCGTCCACTCCACTCAATGTCGAGTACATGGTGCGGACGTTTGACTGGCTGTCCCCATTGTAAAAGCCCCTCTTTCTGGCCGTGATCAAGTGTTTAACGGGTTCCGTCAGTGGATCCTTTGGTACACTTCGTAGTTCGAGGAAACTCTCGCTGGTTACCCCCACAAACTCGTACATCTCGAAGTCCGGCGACCGCTGGTAAGGATAAGTGGTCGCCACCATATAATACTGATCCACATGGTCCGCCTGCATGTCTTGAATCAGCGTGAGCATGCCCACGAGCGCTGGACCTTGTTTGTTGAGCTCTGGAACTTTATATTCTTGGACTGAGAGCGACGTCGTGAGCAGATGCAAGTCGCTGTGGTCGTCTTTCGAGCGCACCAAGTTGTAGATCCTCACCTCGGACGGATCTCCTTCCACCAATTGGCTAAAGGAGCAGTCCACGATCAGTACAACGAGCTCGAACTTGTCCAGCGTGGAGATATTGTACTTGGTGTCTTCCACCATCCCAGCGTATCCGTTGCTGAGATAGCTGTAGTTGTAGATGTCCCCATTAAATAGATCCACCTCGGAGCAATTCTCAGTGGAGGTCTTCGTCTCGGACTCGAGGAAAAGCGCGAAATCTCGAGGGGACGTGTCACCGCCTAGAACGTCTTGAACCAGTGGACTGTCGCGAATGAGGCCATCGCCAACGTAACCCTCGATCAGAGACGACGGGAAGACTCGCAGCGTCTCGGTTGGGTTCGGAGCACCGGTCAGCACCTGCAGTGCCCACCACGTCGCCGTCATGGACGTGTGGATGTACTGGACAGCAGCAGCCACCGCTGCGAGTCTACGCGCGATGTTGAAGATCTGCCACTTGGCGATAGTCCGCTTGGTTCTGGCGTGCACCATGACGATCTCACTCTCGCGCGTGGCGACAGTCGAGTCGATGGAGGTATTGCGGGGCCCTTTACCACTCAAAGCCTTGCTGCCAGGCTGCACCCGTGGCTTCGTCATTTTTAGTAGTTTTCACGTGTCGGTTCTTGTCGTCCAGATGAAAACTGACCGACTGTGGTCCGCATTCTTTAGCTTGCGCTCCACGAACGCATTCCCTTTGTGACATCATCACGTTTCTCTACGTTGGCGTGGTGATGTTCCTGCTTTGGGGTGAATGAGGTCTATCGTTGCTTTCGTCTTCGTTTCAAAGTTGAGCGTTGGATGAAGTTTGTTGCGGCTTTTTGGGCCTGCGATCGGGTTGACTATAACTTGAAACGGACGCCTGCCTTACCCTCGCTTGTCCTCGCTTGCCTGCTGCCGTGTCTGCCTGAGTTCGCATTTCTCCGACAAGTGGTCAACGCCAAGGGCGTCCGTGAGCTATGGGGCCTGATGGGAAGGTCATGGTGTCCAAGCCTGGGCCAGGGATCGGCGACAAGCCCAAGGTTACCCATGACACCCCGTTCAAGCGAGGACTTCGACATGTTCATCGACTTCTTGTGTTCGGCACTGCGATGTGGTACGTCGTCATCTCCTTGATGGCGACAGACGCGTCCCTCGTGATTTTGAAGGACCAAGCGCACTACGACAGCGGCATCATCCCGCTGGTGTCCCCGTTGATAGCCGGCTATGCTGGAACAAGCACAATTCGAGAGAGTCCACTCGTCAAGGAGACGCTGAAGGACTCGACCAAGCCGTTCGAGTCCGGCACGCTCTTCCTCGTCTCCAGCTCCAGTACATCCTTTGAGCAGTGTGAGAACGTCTTGAACAGCGACGCGGTTAACGTGTACAAGGACTCGTTCTTGCGGTGGATCTACGACGATCTCCAGGAGAAGACGGCGTACAACATCTCCCTCTTCAACGAGGTCGAGCTGGTGCTACCTGTCGTGGACTGTGACTTTGCTGCCATCAACGGCGGAGGCGCAGCCGTAGCCCGAGTATACTACCTCGTACGCTACAAGACCGACACGGATCGTGTGCTGCTGCTCCCCACGTCGATGTCCATTCAAGATTACTACATTGCGGAGCAATACGAACGCGGGTCGGCACTTCTGCTAGCGTTCTCAGTCGTGGAGGACATGCAGTCAACCTTGGTCGACCACCACTTCGCTATAGCGCTGGACTACCCGTACGAGTACAAGCCGGACTTTGAGGTCTGCAACTTCTTCGATCACACCGAGACGGGCTTTTGGTCGCTTGAAACAATCCCCCGCGACGCGTTCCTGAGACCCCCGAAGCCGCTTCTTTCAGCCCGTCAACTCGGTTTCTACCTGGATAAGGAGACGTCGCAAGTCAACCAGATCAACTACCACTGGGACCCTCCCGATGACGCGTACTCGGCGCTTACCGACTGGAACTGGCACGGAGACGCTATCATCCGAGACAATTGGGCGTGGGTGCACATCATCCACCTGCTCTTCGCTCTGGACGTGCTCTTCCAGCTGGGTCTCCTGCTCTTCCTTGTGTTCCGCAGTCTCAGACAAGGGCGACTGTGGATTGGCGACGCGTTTGCCTCCATTTCCAACGCCTTGCTCTATCGTGGCATCTACGTGGTCATCTCCAACCATGTGAACGGCTACTGGACCCTCACGGAGTTCTGTCTCGCACTTGCTAACTCTGTTGGTGGCAACTCTACAGTCAAGTATCGCTCCGATATGGCGCACGCAGATATGCTCACGATCTACCTGAACCTCGTGAGTATCCTGAGCTACGTGCTACGAGAGCGGGTGGACCCGATCTTCGTCATGGTTTGCTTCGAGATCGGCTTCTACAGTCGCGAGAGCATGGCGACCATCCTCCCTGCTCTACAAAAGTTGATCGTCGACTATTCTAACACGGAGAGCGCCTATGGTCAAGTGGAAGTGGACGACTTCTTGGCGAATCTGTCGCCAATGCGACTGTGGACCGTTCACCCGATCCAGCAAAGTGTGTGGCCGCTGCTGGTCGCCACGTTCATCATCATTTACTTGACGCTCATCGTCATTGTCGGGTACATGATCGTCCGCAAGTTGATCCAATGCCACTCGTCGGGATTCCAAGTCGGCGACCCAGACTCGGACAGTAAGAGCGCCACCCCTCGACGCCAAAGCTCCGGTCTCTTCCGTAAGAAGTCCCAGCCAAGGGAGCTGATGCAGTTCGAGACGGCTACGGGGTCCGTGCTGAAGAACCGCTTCGGAGTGCTCGCAAGCTACGACAACTACACGATGATCAATGGTCAGAGGTTCGCGTCGGGCGACGCCATCTACTGCAACGGGTTTGTCGTGGCGAACGACAAGTTCGTGGTGGCCACGGAAGATTTGATGTCGCTCATCATCATGAAGCTCACGCGCGCGCGCTTCACCAACATCTATGTGTACACCATCAAGGACGGCACCGGTGTGAACCAGACGGCTCGACTTGTGTACCCGTCCACGATCTCCTGGCATGATCTGGCAAAGGTGAGTGTCAGCCCCCTGTCTTAAGTCTTAAGCATAGCGAGGTTCTGAGGCGAGTTCATGAAGATGCATAAGAAGAATACATTTGATTTTTCATCATAATAGTAACCCCCTACGTTAGCTTGATAAGCCTATGCGAGGATGTTAATGTTGAGGCGGAAGAGGTCGTTCCACGTGAACGTGTTGGGATACACCAGCCTTGCGGTGCGCTGGACAGTGTAGCCATCCACCTCGTAGGCGTACACGTTGACGAAGCGTGTCTGCACTGCCTTGATCATGGCGATAGTCAGAATATCTTCCGTCGCAACGAGGTATTTGCCATTGACTACCACGTAGCCCGAACAGTAGACGCCGTCGGGGGACGCGAACTTGAGTCCTTTGAAGAAGACGTAGTTCTTGTAGTCGGAGATGAGTCCATAGCGCGCCGTCAGCTCTGCACCAGTCGAGACCTCGAAGTTGGTGAGATTCCCCTTCTGCGCAATGGCTGCGCGCTCGTTCGTGGATCGATCCGCACTTCTCCCTGTCATGCTGGGGGCCAACGGGTCTGGGAAAATGCGCTTGTAGATCTTCCGCACCACCACAAAGGAGATCAATGTGCCCATGAGGATGTACTTCGGGTAGAAGGACGATACTACGAACCCATTGTCGACAGAGGTGAGCTTGTCCGTCGTCCAGAGACGCATGGGGGACATGGCTTGCTGTGCTTCGGTGACCGCAGCAATTCCGAGTCGATATTCCTTATCCGAGTACGATCGGACCCTCTTAAACACTGCGGGCGCCATCTTGACGATCGGCTGGCGGTTGTCGTGGATGGCTTCAAACAGGAAAACTCCGACCGTGGGGTCGATCCGTTCCTTTGCAATGTGACCAACCAGCCCGAACAGACTCAGGAACATGACCATCAGGTCGGCGTGCACGATCTCGGAGTGAATCGGAACGAGTTGAGTGCCCGTAAGGTCGTTGGCGTTCGAGATGCAGAACTCCAGCAACGTCCACTCGCCGTTGACATACCAGGACGCAAACACGAGCAAGCCTCGAATCATGAGCGTGCTGTTGGACAAGGCCGCGAAGGCATCGCCGACCCAGACTTTCCCCTCGCGGACGTTGCGATAGACAATGAGCGCCAGCACACTGAGAGAGAAGATAGTTTGTACGCAGAAGATCAAGTGGATGCCGTGTACCCACGCCCACGAGTCGAGAATGACAGGCTTCCCCTTCCATTCCCATTGAGACAGCGCTCGCGCAGGGTTTGAGGTCTCCAGTGACCAAACGAGGTTTCGGATGTTCGACTGCTCCGACTCGGCCCCCAAGTAGAATCCGCGTCGCCGTGCCGTCAGCACTGTCTTGACAGGGTTCACGGTCGAGCTTTCCGGGATACTCGTGAGGTTCCAGTAGCCATCCGTTGAAATGCCCTCGAGGGTGTAGACTTCGTAGAGCGGGTCGTGAGTGTAGGCATAATCCAATCCGATGACGATGTTCTGGTCCACGGTGGTGGCGCTCATATCGCTCACAGTGAAGAGCGTCGTGACAATGGCTGGTCCGAACCGGTTTGCCTCAGGGATGCGGTAGTCTTGAATCGATACCGAGGTGGTGAGGAGCTGGACGTCGGTTGGATCGCTCTTCCGACGCACGACGTTGAACACTCGAAGCAAGGACGGATCTTCCTCAACCAGAGGCGGCGACGTGCAGTCGATGACTGGGACCACGAGCTCGAAGTCAGCTAGTTGCGTGAGGTTGTAGGATCCTCTCGCCACGATGCTGTCGAATTTGGCGCGGAGGAACGTGTTGCTGTAGATGTCGGTGTTAAACAGCTCGACCGACCCGCACTTCTCCGTCGACGTGGTTGTCTCGTTCTCAAGGAACAGCGCGTAGTCTCTTGGCGTTGTGTCACCCTTGAGCGTAGTTTGGACGAGCGGACTGTCACGAATCAGCCCGTCCCCGACGTATCCGAGTATGAGTTCGGACTCCATTGTTCCGAAAGACCTCGAGGCGATTGGATCCCCTCGCAGCACCTGGAACGTGACGATTGTTGCGCGCAGGTAGTTGGTCAAGCACATGAGAGCCGCCCCGACGCCCGTGACGCGCCTGATGAGGTTGAGAAGCTGCGACCGCGTGATCCGCTTCTTCTTGAACCGCTGACCCCCGCTCGCCGTCCTCACGGTCGGAGCGGCCGGCGCACTGTTCGACACTCTGGCGCCTTTCGTCGGCGTCACGTGCGCGTTCGCCCCCATCGGCTCTCGTGAACTTTGTGAGGGAGTTTGCTTGAAACTTTGAGGCTGGTCACTGGTCTCTTTGGAGGGCTCTAAAAGGAATGGAGAGAAAGCTGTTGTGTGGGCTGTTGTGGTTCTTAAGCCGCTGGACAAGACATACTGTAGCAAGAATAGTTTTCCAACTACGAGACGAAGGTTTGCTAAAGCTAGCGACAGTACTTGCCTACCTACCTCAGGTCTGAGAAAGACTGACTGAGTGCAACGTCCACTTTGTCTGTCCTATTCCGGGCCTCTTGTTGCGCTACAAGTTGGGAAAAAACGATAGTCGCAGGGTCAAGAGTTATGCATACGCCAGCAAGCCTTTAATTAAAAATTCAGTGCGTATGCGGACCCGTTTCCTCTGATCAGAGATCTAAGAGTGGAGCCCAGTAGTAAACATTGTGAGAGGCAGATATTATGCTTCGTTTGACTGTCTTGATCATGAGAGCACGGTCACGTCTAGGTGCATGAGGTCTGTCCAGGTCAGCGTCTTCGGGTAAACGAGGCGCGAGGTTTCATTCACAGCATTGCCGTTGACGATCTCGTACACGAAGATGTTGGTAAAGCGGATGCGGATGAGCTTCATTGTGATCAATGGGATCAGATCTTGGGTCGCCACGAGGAACCTGTTGTTGGCTACCAGGAACCCGTTGCTGTAGACTGCGTCAATCGTAGCCAGGAGCTGGTTGTCGCGCATGATGTAGTTTTCGTATCCGGAGATCACTCCGTACCGCTTCCTCAGAGCCGCACCCGTCGCCGACTCGAACGAAGTGAGATCAATCTGCTGTAAACCATCAAGCATGTAAGCCGACGAACTGCGTCGTCGAGTCGTTCCGTGGTCTCCGCCGCGATCTTCAAGTCGAGAAACTTTACGCGCTACGATGTACCCGACGACGAGGACGATGGGGCTGAAGATCGAGATCACGATGGACGAGACGACGTAAATGCGGTTGTCCGGGATCTCGTACGACGTCAGCAGCTCCATCGGAGATAAGCCCGCCAGTCCAGCGTTGACTTTCAGCAGACCTCGAGTGGTATCTGCAATAGCGAAATCCGCGATGTTCTCCCTAAGAACCGGAAACAAGTTCGCCAATTGTACTCGGTAGCCCCACCCCAACTCGAACGTCAGAAATGCCAGTAAAGGGTCGACCCGCTCTCTAGCCAAATAGCTCAGAAGAGTGACCAGGTTCAGGTACACAGCCAGCAGGTCGACGTGCACCAGCTCGGGTCGGTAGTAGATGACGTGTTGATCCGTGATGGAGTCCCCGATAGAGATGCACATCTTGGTGATCGTCCAGTACCCGTTCAGATGATTGCACACTAGCACCAGCACACCGCGATACAGCAGCATATTCGAGATGGTGGAGAACGCGTCGCCCACCCACACGTGGCCAGCGCGGAGGCGTCGATAGATCACAAAGGACAGCACGCTCAAGTCGAAGATGACACTGAGCTCGAAGATGCCAAGGGTGGCGTGTGTCCAAGCCCACGAGTCGTGGAGCACTGCTCGGCTGTACCATCTCCACTCTCGCAGTTCCGACGCCGGATCGCTTGATAGCTCCAGTCGTGCAGTCTCGATATTCGACTGCGATGTCGGATCACCCTTGAAGCGCCCAAACCGGCGAGCCATACGCACATGTTTGGCAGGATCTAAGGTGCGTTGATTCGGCAAAGTCCGGAGCAGCCAGTAGTTGTCGCCGTCGATCCCTTCGAGCTCCGAGTACAGAAACTCAGGCTCAGCCACGTACGGGTAGTTGAGCGCTACGGCGATGTGGTAATTGAGCGTTTTGACTCGCATGTCGTCGATGGCTGCGATGAGCAACACCATTCCTGGGCCTCTCTGGAACTGCTGTCCAACCTCGTAGTCCTGAGCCGATAGAGAAGTCGAGAGCAGCATCACTTGGGCTGGATCGCTCTTCTTGCGGACCAGGTAGTACACGCGCGCCACCGTCGGGTCCCCGGACACGAGTAGATCGAATGTGCAGTCCACGACTGGCACGATCAGCTCCAGTTCCTTCACGTACGAGAGGTTGTACGACGCGTGGGCTTGCATTCTGGAGAAGACGAAGCGCAGGAAGTCGTTGCTGTAGATTTGGTGGTTGAAGTCGGGGAGATCTGAACAAGCTGTGAACGATTGAGCCGATGCTGTTGCGAGGTAGAGGGAATCGTTGCGAGGGGTGGTCGATCCCTCGAGAACCTCTTGAACGAGAGGACTCTCCTGGATCGTCGTCGCGCCGGCGTAATTGGTGATGAGATTCGCCTTGTGGATTTCAACTGGCAAGTCGTGTGACACGGTTCCACGGAGCACCTGAAGCGCCGTTGAGAAGGACTGCAGGGATATCACAATGAAGGCGACGGCGACAGCAAACACGGCTGTACGGTAAAGCAAAAACCCGATACGTGGAAGCGATAGCGCCTCAGGCGGGTGGATGAGCTTGTCCGGTGGAATAAATGTCGATGGACGATGTTCATTCTCGCACTTGGGGATTCTGCGGGCAGGTGGGAGGTCTTCCGCTGTGATGTCGTCCATACAAAAGTCTGCATCGTCGCTTGGCGGGGGAGTCGATGCGCCAGGCATTGGGGATTCGTGGTCTAGTCTAGCGAGTTTTAAAAGTGACTGAGGACACTGAGATGAATCGATCATAAGGTCACTGAGCGGTTTCAGAGCCAAATGAAGCGCACCTCGGTTTTGGCAAGACAAGTTCCATTCACGTGAGAACTTGTTGCGAGTTTAATGGCACAGATTGTATAAATGCTCTATCCACTGATGCCTTCGGAAGGCATCTTGCCTTTCCCCTCTGGTCGTGGAACTCACTGTCTCATTAGTTAAAAAGAGATGAATCATACTTCGTACAGATTTTTGAGACTACAACATTTCGAATCTTTACTTACCTTGGTATTGGTTACCCGCTTTTGGTTGGATTTTTCATTATGACCTTGGAATCTTATGTACAGATAAGAATGGCAATGGCAAATTTGTTTTGGCTTTGTCTACAGGACAGCTATTCGAGTACTATGATAGCACTCACATTATTTTACTCTTGAAGGCAAACAAATTTTAAAAAAATGCATCTACAATAGATTTTTTCTTATGAACTCTTCTCAGTCGGTTCTAGGCAAGTGTCGTGACATCTAGGTGGAACAAATCGCTCCACGAAATAGTTGTCGGGTACACCAGTGTCGACGTTTCCTTGACCGTATGATTCTCCAGGATTTCATACACGAAGATGTTCGTAAAGCGCAATCGAGTCAGCTTCATCACGATCAGCGGCAACAAATCTTGCGCTCCGATGAGAAACTTGCCATTGGCAAGGAGGAATCCGTTCCCGTAAACTGCGTCGATCGACGCGATCAGCTGCTTGCCGCTGCCCGCGTAGTTGTCATAGCTGGAAATCACACCAAAGCGCTTGACGAGGGCGGCTCCTGTAGCCACTTCAAAAGATGTGAGTTCATTCTGCTCAAAGCCCCTCCTGTACGCGCTCGAACGACGTCTTGCAACGGTCGTTCCTTTGTCTCCAGCTCCAGCTACTGCAACTGGTGCACTGGCGTATCGAGTGGACTTCCGACCAGCAATGTACGTCAGCATCAGCACGATAGGACTGCAGATAGAGATCACCGCTGAGAACACCACCGGTTTCCGGTCGCTTTCGATCGGGTACGCAGTCAAGAGCTCAAAGGGCGACAGATTTTTCAGACCGGGTCCAACGTCCAACAGACCCAACGTTGCGTCTGCAACTGCAAAGTCGACGATGTGCTTCCTCAAAGCGGGGAACAGGTTCGCCAGCTCCAATCGACAGCCCCATCCCAACTCAAACGACAGAAATGCTACCAGCGGGTCGATACGCTCCCGAGTGAGATAACTCAAGACACTCGCCAAGTTCAAATACACCGCTAGCAGGTCTGCATGCACCAGCTCCGGTCGATAGTAGATGACGTGCTGGCCAGTGATGGAGTCTCCAATCGAAATGCACATTTTCGTTATGGTCCAGTATCCGTTCAAGTGGCTGCAGACTAGGACGATAACGCCTCGATAGAGCAGCATGTTGGAGACGGTGGCGAACGCGTCACCCACCCACACGTGGCCTCTGCGCAGGCGTCTGTAGATCATGAATGCCAGCACGCTCAGGTTGAAAATGTCGTTGAGAGCGAAGACTCCGTGGATCGTATGCGTCCACGCCCACGAATCGTGCAACACAGCGCGGCCATACCACCTCCACTCTCGCAGTTCGGACGCCGGATTACTCGGTAGATCCCAGTGCACCGTCTCGATATTCGACTGCGCAGTGGGGTCGCCCTTGTAGCGGCCAAAGCGGCGAGCCATGCGCACTTCCTTCGCTGGGTCCAGGTTGCGTTGATTCGGCAGCGTTTTCAGCAGCCAGTAGTTGTCACCGTCGGTTCCTTCCAGCTCCGCGTAAAGGAATTCCGGCTCAGCCACGTACGGATAATTGAGCGCAACAGCGATGTGGTGCTCCAGTCTTGTGGTTTGGGTGTCATCGATAGCGGTTATTAGCGCGATTGTGCCAGCTCCTCTTTGGAATTGCTGGGCGACTTCGTAATCCTGCGTCGATAGCGACGTCGATAGCAATAGTACTTGATCTGTATCGGTCTTGTTGCGCACCAAGTAGTACACACTCAACACCGTCTGATCGCCTAGTATCAGCAACTCGAACGTACAGTCCACCACCGGTGCTATCAGCTCCAGCTCTGTCAGGTACGAGAGGTTGTAAGCAGCGTGCGCCTGAAGCCTCGAGAAGATGAAGCGCAAGTATTCGTTGCTGTAGAGGCCACGATTGTAGTGTGCTACGTTTGAGCAGCCCGAGTGTGAGTGAGCGGAGGGCGTCTCGAGGTAAAGCGAGATGTTTAGAGGACTGGTTGAACCGTCCAGCACTTGTTGGACCAGTGGGCTTTCCTTGATCGTAGTCGTGCCGGCGTAGTCGGTGATGAGGTTGGCTGTATAAGTCTCGATCGGCAAGTCGCGTGAAATCTGGCCGCGTAGGATCACGACGGCAGTCGAAAACGATTCAAGCGAGATCATCACGCACATGATCGCGACTACGAACACTGCCAGCCGATGCATCAGGCGGAAAATCCGCATCTCCGTGGTGCCCTCGGGGGACTGCAGGATATCACCGATCGAGCCCAAGGCCGTCAGCGAGGGCGTGGATCTCACCTTCGGCGGGTCAGAGATGTCGGTGAAGCCGGTTTCCCCCATTACAAGTCTCGCGCTTGACTTTTGAATGGCTCGATTTGGGAAGTGCGCAACGTGTTCGTTCCTTGAGCTTCTTCGTCCTCGTGTAATAGTGCGAGGAAGATCAGTCTGGTACAGACCACCGCAGGTGCTAGTGGCATACTATATGTAGCTAGTTTTATTGCTATTTTAGCTGACGTCTTATCTGTCGCGCTCTATGTTAGACGCAGTGTTTTTGAGTGTTGTGTATCGTCAAAGATCCCATTTCACTTTGTCAACCTACCTACTTAAAAGCACTGCGATGAAGGTGGTTGCGACGACCATTATGCACTCGCACATTTATTATTATGGTACTGTAATATCTCAATGAAATTGATCTCAGTTTTCGGGTCCTTCCTTACCGGTTGGGTCGAAACGTACTAAGTCATCGAAGACTTTTTTTTCTCGTCAATAGGGGGGGGCTAGAATTGGCACGGGCTCGAGACATCTTTCGACACATATACAGCAGGGCGCGCACCATCCCATACAGGACAGAATAAAGAGATCGACGTCAAATTGATGCGAGCCAACGGGGCAAACGTACATATATTGTAGCAGTTTAATTTGGTTTTATCTATCTGTTGATCTATGCGAGGATGTTGATGTTAAGAAAAATGAGGTCTTGCCAGCTCAGCGTCTCCGGATACACCAATTGCGCTGTACGCTGGACTGTGTTGCCATCGACCGCGTACACGTACACATTCGTGAACCGCGACCGGAACGCCTTGATCATGATGATCGACAGCAGGTCCTTCGAGCCCACAAGAAACCTCCCGTTCGCCACCACGTATCCGGAGCAATAAACGCCATCAGCAGACGCAAACTTGAGTCCCTTGAAGAACACGTAGTTCTTGTAGTCCGAGATGAGACCGTACCGCGCTTGCAGCTCCGCTCCCGTGGAAATCTCGAAGTTAGTGAGGTTGCCCTTCTGCGCAGTGGCAGCTTTTTCGTTGGTGGATCTGTCAGCGCTACTGCGTCCAGTGATTCCTGCGGGCTTTTGGTCGGGATAAAACTGGTGGTATACCTTCCGCATGCCCATGTATACGAGCACGAGCACTATCAGCAGCAATTTCGGACACAACGACGCAGCCAAGAAGCCAAAGTCGATCCCATTGAGCATGTGCGTGGTCCAGAGCCGTACAGCCGATAGTTGTTGCTGCTCAGCCGTCATTGTGGCAATACCCGCGCGGTATTCGGTGTCGGCGTAGTCTACAACCTTCTTCATCGCAGAGGCCGTGCTGCGTACGATACTCTGGCGACTGGAGTGTATAATCTCAAAGAGGAAAAGTGCGAACGCTGGATCGATGCGCTCTTTGGTGAAGCGCCCAATCAGGCCGATAATGCTGAGGAACACGACCATCAAGTCTGCGTGGGCGAGCTCCGAATGAACCGGAACCTTTTGAGTGCCGGAGATGTCGTTTGCGTTGGAAAGGCAGAACTCTACCAGTGTCCAGTACTCGTTCACGTACCAAGAAGCCATGACCAGCAGCCCCCTCATCATCAGTGTACCGTTCGACACGGAAGCACAGGCGTCTCCGATCCAGATCTTGCCCATGCGTAAGTTGCGGAACACGACGATTGAGAGCACACCGAGCGAGAAAATCGTCTGCCAAGCGAAGATCAAGTGAATGCCGTGCACCCAAGCCCACGAGTCGAAGATGATCGGCTCGCCGTACCATTCCCACTCCGAGAGTGCACGTGCAGGACTTTCCTTCTCGACTTTCCAGTACAAATTGCGCATGTTCGCCTGCTCGGATTCTACGTGGAGGTAGAAGCCACGACGTCGAGCTGTACGCGCGTGGATAATCGGATCCACTGAGATATTGTGCGGAATGCTGGCCATTTCCCAGTACCCGTCCTCGGCCACCCCATCCAGGTTGAACACGTAAAAAGCAGGTGAGCTTGTGTACGGGGAGTCCAACCCAAGAGCGAAGTACTGGTCCACTGATGCGGCGCGCATGTCACTGACGGCAAAGATGTTGACCAAGATAGCTGGACCACGGCGACTTTGCTCCGGAATGCGATAGTCTTGTGCCGATAGTGAGACGGTGATGATGTGTACGTCCTCCGGGTCACTTTTGCGGCGAACCAAGTTGAACACGCGCACCAAACTCGGATCGCCGGTCACCAGCGGAGGCGACGTGCAGTCCACGATCGCCATGACGTATTCCACGTCTTGGAGAATCGAGAGGTTGTACGACCCGTATGAAAGGAGAGCTAAAAATCCATAGTAGTTACTCGACGCGCTGTAGAGGCTGTTATCAAACAGCTCGACGTCGCCGCAATTCTCGAACGACGTGGAAGTTGCGGATTGCAGATAGAGCGTTTTGTTGTTCGGGGTCGTGTCCCCACCCAGCACCTTCTGGACAATGGGGCTGTCTCGGATGAGTCCGCCTCCCAAGTACCCCACGATGAGCTCTGATGTCATGGTTCCGAACGACTGCGTCCCGACATTTGTGCCTTGTAGAACGTCCAGCGTCTTGTTTGCCGCCTGAAGCCCGACGCCGGCATACATCAACGCAGCAGCCACCCCCTGCAATACGTCGCACCAAGTTGAAGACCTGAGCCCCAGTTATTCGCTTTTTGTTGTAGCCTGGACGCTTGGTGCGGTGCTGCGCATTCGTCTGAGGGGCAACGCGCGCGATGATGCCCGTCATCCCGGCGTTCCAACTCGATTCCTCGCTGACACGTCCAGTGAGTTGCTGAGTCGGGCGGGGCGAAGTACCAGAACCAGAAGGATGTCCTCGGCTAAAAGTGATGGTAACCTGAAATAGCTGGAGATTCTCAAGGAATACTTTCGAACTGCCAATGGAAGCGCGCAGGTTTGCTAGAATAGGATAGGAATAGGCTCGGCCGACAATCGACCCTACTATGACGTTTGATTCTCATGCGATGAATGACTCGTAAGTCGGTCATGTGGTCACTCCGACAAGACCACGAAGGAAACCTCTATCTTGGTATCCTGAGGACCTCGCGCGTTCTCAACCGACGAGGTGGACATGGCTGGAATCCAGCGTCCAAGAGGGTGATGCGACATCCAAGTGTACGAGGAGATCGCGGATGTTGGGCTTGTTGTTGAAGGGCACCTCTCGAGCTGCCCGCATTCATTGACTTGAGAAGAATCGGAGCCTTCACCACCTCCGATCAAGCATTGATACCGTAAGACGCAGGAAACCGTCTCGCTAGTGTTCAGGGTCACTACTTTGCCTCGCCACTCAACGTGCGCCAAACTCCAGCCAAAGCCGCAAGACGTGCGCTGCAGGCGCCATATTGGCAATATGATATTGCGCAGCCATCGCAGCGCCTTGCTGCATGAGACAGCCATTGGTGCTTGGCGTTTGGGCAATCAGCAGGATGGTGTCACAGACATGCAACCAAGGCTGACGTACAAGACGCTTCTTCATTACCCAAAAAAGACTAGGGGCAGCACAAGTAAGCAAGAAAGCAACGGGACAGAGCTGACCATGGCAGCAACAGACGCGACGCAGACGCCGGACTACGTGCTCGTGGACTTCGAGCCGCTGCACAAGCAGCGCTGGCGCAGCGAGACCGTGCGGCTCGTGTGCGTGCAGTTCCCGCCGCACACGCAGAGTCTGTGGCACAAGCACCTCAACTACGGCATCTACGTGGTCATGGCGCCGCTCAACGTGACGGAGCAGCCGCACGGCCAGGAGTCGCGCCCGCTCGTGCAGGACAAGGGCTCCGTCTTCTGCCGCGACCACACCAAGGACAAGCTGCTGCACGTCATCACGAGCCACGAGACGCCGCTCTTCATCGTGGAGGTGGAGCTGCTCAAGAAGAAGGAGGACGTCGTGGCGCACGACCACGTGGCGCTGCACGCTGCCGCGGGCGTCGAGCTGCTGAACAACGAGCCCGAGTGCCGTGTGTACCGCCTCACACTGGGAGAAGAGGACCAGTCGACCACCGAGATCACACTCAACCTGCCCACGGGCGCTGTGCTCGTCGTGCTGGACGACTGCGAGGTGGAAGTCACCAATGAGTCAGAAGACCCCAAGGTCGAGACGGAGCGGAAGCTGGCGCTGAAGGTGGCGGACGACGTCCAGCTTACCGCTGGGAAATTCAACATCAAGCTCACGTCCGCCAAAAAGGCGCAGTTCATCCTGGCCGAGGTTTACTAAGCTGCTCGTTAGGTGGCGACTTGGGATCTAATGAAGCGCTGAATTGACGGCCAAAGCAGCACAAGGAACCAGTCACCAGCGGCAAAGCTGACAGTGTAGCAAAGTATGTGTACGGAACTGCAGGGCTTTAAACTGCTTTATCAGTCTAGCTAATCTACTCTTTATTGATCCATCTCAAAACGGAGCAAGTACAATTCTTGTGCTAAGCTAAGATATTATGAGAACGCGATGCTTACGAACCATTTGGTAGGCCGCATCAAGCTTACGAACCTGAGTACGATTTCAGATTGTGTGCGACCATGCCGTCATCCATGCCAAGCCAGTCCTCAAATCGCTCTGGAAACGAACAATCCCCCACCATGGACGCCTGCAGCTCCACGGCCGAGGAGAAGAAGCCCGACATCGATTACGTGCTCGTGGACTTTGAGCCACTGCACAAGCAGCGCTGGCGTAGCGCCACGGTGCGTCTCGTGTGCGCCCAGTTCCCTCCCTACACGAGATGTATGTGGCATCAGCACCTCAAGTACGGGATTTACGTGGTCATGGCTCCGCTGGACGTGGTGGAGCAGCCGTACGGACAGGAACCTCGTCCACTAGTGCAAGACAAGGGTGCTGTCTTCTGCCGCGACCACACCAAAGACAAGTTGATCCACGTGGCCACAACCGGCGAGCTCCCCGCGTTCCTCGTTGAAGTCGAGCTGCTGAAGGAAAAGGCCGACATCGTCCCGAACGACAAGTTCCCGTTGCATGCGGGCAAAGGGATCGAACTGCTCAACAACGAGCGCGAGTGTCGCGTGTATCGCTTCACGGTGCAAGACGACGAGGGCGACGACGAAGTAGTCACCGAAATCTCGCTCGAGCTGCCAACGGAGGCCGTGTTGCTCATCCTAGACGACTGCGAAGTGGAAGTCACGAATGAATCGAGTGAGAAACAAGAAAACTTCGTTCGTCAGCTTTCTCTGCACGTTGGAGACGACGTCCAGCTTACTGCGGGCAAATTCAGCCTGAAACTCGTGTCGTCGAGCGAAAAGAAGACTCAGTTTGTCTTGGCCGAGATCTATTAGATCGATTAGTTACCCTTGGACCCGTAACTGCATCTGTACATGGCCAGAATCAAGCAATACAGATCCATCTCTCCTTATAAGCTTCTCTCACTCACCTTTTTACATCTGCACGGCCCAGAAGTCCATTTTGAAGTCGTGCTTGAAGATGTACGACTGGACAAAGCCCGGGTCCGTGACCGTCGACGTCTGGTAGTTGTAAATCAACGCGCTGCGCTCCGCCTTGGGGTCCTCGAACCGCAGGTCGTTCTTGCGAGCTTCGTCAATGAAGAAGTTGGCGAAGAACTGCCCGCTCGCGATTCCCTCACGCGAGTGGTCGATCACCTCGTAGGGCGTGCCGTCCTGGTACTCGCCGTACTCGAAGCTGTTCTTCTCCGGGTGGAACTGCACGGCGTAGACCGGGTACTCCTTCGCTTCAAAGGCCGAGATGAACTCCACCCCCTGCCTGTCCACATTGGTGGCCAGCACCGTGTAAAAGTCCGTGAGGGACGAGTACTGGTTGAACCGCTCGGGGGTGATCCCCATCTCGTGGTTGTTCATTGCGATGGGCTTGTCCTTGAGCCACGAGTAAAGTTCCGGGCTCGCCTGGCTGAAGAGGCGGCTGGTAGGGGCCTCTGAGGTAAAGTTCAGGGGTAGCGTGATGTTCATGGCGTCCAGCCCCTTGGTGAGCGAGTCCATGTCCTTCGTCGTGAGCTGCAGGAGCCACTCGAAGCCCAGGCAAGTGGCCCACACGGGGAAGTGCACGCCCTTGTCGTTGAGCTCCAGCGCCAGCTGGAAAAGCCGCTCGGCGCGGTCATTGACGGTGGCGGCGCCCCCCGGGAAGAGCAGTCCGTTGAGCTGAGGCAGAAGCTGCTCCAGGTATGGCTTGGGCGCGTTGTACGGGACGGGCACGACGCGGCCGCCGGCGCTCTCGACCCACTTGACGTACGAGGCCGCGATGTACTCGCCGTGCTGCGAAATCGGGTGCGCGAAGACGCCGATGATGGGGCCGCGGGGGCTGGCAGCGCACGTGAGCGACAGGCTCAGCGCGACGGAGAGCAGCAGCGACCAGACCGACGAGAGCGCCATTTTTCGCCTTTGAAGAAGATCGGAAGATTGGTGTACCACAGTGTTTTGGACAGACCAAATTCCAAATTTGGTTAGAAAGACGACATAAAAGGGCCATCCATGAGTCTGGGAGCCAATCAAAAATCTCCCCACTCGGCCAAATTCTGTTCCCGTACTTTCTCGGGATTTGGGTTTGGAATTTAGGCTGCGGGAATCGCTCCAGTACAGTCATCAGGTTTCTGGCTTGTGAATGGTCAGATATATAAATCTGATTTGTCCCAGACCTATTTATTTGTTCCTTTTTCGTCCATAAATGTGCAACCAGCGCTTGTGGGTTTTCACCTATTTGGCGGGCGAGGAACACCGCGTTGTCGTTGCGACTAATTTGATGCTAAGCTTCGGGGGGAAGCTAACTTAGCGCGAGCTTCTTCTGCTACACGAAAATGGCGATGCTTTATCGACAAAGCGTGCTCCAGTATGCACATTCCGCAGCTCCTATTCGAAGCTTTGCCTGTAATCTACGTCGACCTTTGACTATTGTAAAGTTAGATTCAATTTGAATATGCAAAACCAGTGCATCGTGAACACAACATGCTAGCCAACGTATGGTCGGACAGCTAAGAAATGAACTCATATACGTCACTTGTCGATGGTATAATCGCACAAAGGTGCTAAAGTACAATATTCATCACCGCATTTACGCGATTTTGCTTCTGCACGCGAGTTTCGGATCCAGTATTTGTGCTCGTGAGTAACTAGTTGCACTAATATTATACGTGTTTTTATTCCTATGCTTGTTGTCTGTCCCATTCAACTCAGAGTGGGCGTGAGCATTAATATCCTGTTTACAAAGCTCTTCATTAGACAGTGTTGGAATACTTCGCAACAGGGTTCTGAAGCCCAAGTCTCGCGGAAGTGCCGAGATGCCGAAGCCGACGACGAACGCGCCCTGGGAAGTCGAGGTCTCTGAGAAGACCGGTCGGCCCATTCGCTGGAACGGGCAGAACTTCCAGTACTACAAGAAGCTCATGGAGATCGCTGCACGCAAGAAGAGCGCAGCGCTGTTCAAGGTGATGACAGGTGAAAAGAAGTACGATGAGAACTTCACGAACCTGCAGAAGGAAGCCTGGGAGGGCTGGCAGCTAGATCTACAAGAGCTGATCTTCTCGTCCGTGTGCACGGACATGGGCCAGCAGCTCATGGAGTTAAAGGATGGCTCGGCCATGTGGAAGTACCTGTGTGACCGGTACAAGGGCACGGCCAACGAGCAGACCAAAGCCATGACGAAGCGGCAGCTGTACGCCCAGCTGGAGTCGGCGAAGTGCAAGCAGAGTGGCAGTGTTGAGGGGCACCTCAACTACATGTGCCGGCTGACAGGGAGACTCAAGACGGTCGGAATGACCTTGGGCGACGCTGTGTTCAGTGGGATGCTGGTGTCGTCGCTTCCCTCCAACGAGCGATTTGATCGCTTACGAGGTTTTGTTGATGCGGGAATGGACTGCGTGGACACGCCGGAAAAGGTGGTGGCACTGGCCATCACGTTCGACAAGGCGAATCAGGCCGACAATCAGCTTAACCGGGCGTTCAGCAGTGGCAAATCGCCAGCTGGTCAGCAGAGCAAGCAGCGAGGAAGAGCACAAGACTCAGGTGGCAACGAGCATGGACGGTCGAAGGGACACGGAAAGGCACGTGCGTGCTTCGTGTGTGGTAGCACCGAACACTTGCAGGCGGCCGGCCCGGAGAAGACGAGCAAGCAGGGCGGTGGTGGCAACAGCGAGCAGAAGCGCAAGCCGCGAGGCAACTGCACGCTGCGTCAAGATGAAAGCGAGCCGTCGAGCCCCGCACAAAATGATGGAGACGTTGCCACTGAAGGTGTTGTCGCAGGAGTTGCGACGGTTGCGGGACAGGGTGCACCACGAGAAGATGCGCTGGAAGCTGAGCATGGTGAGCATGGTGTGGCAGCTGAGCATGGTGTGGAAGCGGAGCATGGTGTGGCAGCTGAGCATGGTGTGGAAGCGGAGCATGGTGTGGAAGCTGATGGTGCAAGCCTGCAGGGTGAAGACCAAGAAGATGCTGACAGCGGCAGCGCGTGGTGGTAATTTGATACTGCATCGAACTCGCATGTGACTGGGAGACGCCCATACTTTATGTCGTTCACTGAGGACACCTCTGACATGAGGAGTGTGCGCGGCTTGTCGCCAAGTATTGCCTCGCGGATCGCTGGCGTGGGCACCATCGCGTTAGTAAATGAGGTCGACGGCGAGCAAGTTGTCATGTATGTGGACGACGTCTTCTACGTACCAGATGCAGAGTTTGGCCTATTATCGCCGGGTTTGGCGTATGAGCAAGGCTTCGAGTTTGATTTTGGCCCAGCGACTCGTAACTTCACGATCTCCAGCGAAGGACGACGTGTGGTTGTGGCGACGCCCCCAAAAGCGACTTGGGGATTCCAGGTCACCCACCCGTCTCGTGGCGACTTCGTGGGGCCTGAAGACCGCCCGTTGTGCAACTACACGGTGGCGGAAGGAGTCGGCTCTCTGAGGCTCTGGCACGAACGAATGTGCCATACTTGCCCACAATATCTCAAGACGATGGTCGATAAGGAGCTGGTGCGCGGTATGCTGCTGACACAGCGACAGCAGGACACGTGCGACGCGTGCCACTTGGGCAAGCAGAAGAAGAAGAAGCACCGCGAGAAGTTGGACCGAGCGACCAACGAGCCGAATCAGGTGGTCTACGCAGACTTGCTCTTCCCGAGCAAGTCAAATGGGACTCAATACGAGGCCATCCTGGTGATAATGGACGGGTACTCACGCTTTGTTACCGCTCATCTGCTGAAGAATAAGGCAAGCGAGGTTGTGAACAAGCATCTGAAAGAGTATGTGTTCTGGGAGGAGCGACAAGCTGGCCGACTCGTGAAGAAGGTGCTCACGCACACGGTGAAGCAGGTTCTCACGGATAAGGGCGGCGAGTTTGTCAACACGGCAATGGAGGCGTGGTACAGATCGCGTGGCATTGAGCACGTCCAAGTGGGGCCAAAAAACTCGCAGTTAAACCTCCGCGAGAGAACGCACCAGTCGCTGGTGGCGATGACCAAGGCCACCATGGAGCAAGCTGGCTTCCCTCGCAGCCTTTGGCCGGAGGCCATGCGAAACGCAGTCTATGTTAAGAATCGCGTCTACAACAAGGGGACCCAGCGTGTTCCTTACGATATGTTTTTCGGAGCGAAGGCGGGCGTGCATCACATCCGCAAGTTTGGTTCGCTGGCGTATGTGCATGTGCACGTGACGCCGGGCCGACGCAAGCACCACAACAATGTCAAGGTCGGATACGTGCTGGGGTACGACGAGAACGTTGTGGGCTGTAAGGTCTACTTTCCTACAGAACACACAGCTCAGTTCGTGTCTGACATTCGCGTGGCAGAGGACGTCATGTATCGTGACCGCCATCGAGGACGACGACTTGTCTTCGCTGCACTTCACGACAAAAGATGGAGAAGATCAAGTCGAGCGTGCCTCCAGTATCGCAGATGCAGAGATGACGACGGCTGTGGCGTCAAATGTGAGCGAGCGTAACGGACTTCCTCCCGTTGAGCTCGAGGAGGACGAAGCTGACGCCCTGGAGGAGGGCGAAGAAGCCGAAGAAGTGAGGGCAGCCGAGATCGAGGACGAAGAGCAAGTCGGCCCACGGGACGTCGGCTGTGATCAGCTTCGGGAGGTCCGAACCATCGGTGAAGACGAGAACGTCGACGATGAAGCAGAAGCATCATTGGCCGCAACCCGTGAGGACATCAGCCAGGACGACAGAGATGCACGCACAAGTCTTCCTGCTACTGCTACCGAGCGAGAAGAAGAAGTGTCGGACGCTGTTCCTGGTGAGAGTGATGAAGTGGAGTCAGTGGCGGGGACGTGCGGTTCTTCAGTGGTAGAAGACGAGCTCGGAGATGCTGAGCTCGGAGATGCTGAGATTAAAGATGATTCAGATGAGGAGGCGATTACTGTGGCGAGTGTCTTTGCCTCAGACGAAAATGAGGTAGACACGATTGTGTCTAGCACTTCCGGGCTGGAGGAGGATAATGGAGAGCTCAAGATAGCAGATAATGCGGACTTGGCCGTGTGAGTGATGCTGCAAGCGGCCATGAGGAAGTAGTCGATGCAAGTGTGATGTTCTCACCGGCTCCAGCCCAGGCACGGAAGCGCACGCATCTTGACGAGACCCCGTCCGAGGAAGAACGCATCGAGCGAGGCACCGCAAAGCCTGAAGTGAAAAGACTCGCACGGGACTCCGCGAGTACCAGGAGCGCCGGCGACCGCGATACCTGGACGACTGCGTGACGAATCTCACGCTGAACAACGCTCGCGTGCTGGACAAGAACGGCCGGTCCATTCGAGCAAGCGACGTCAAAATCCCTCGCAATCGCAGAGAGATGCTGCGTTCGAAGTGACGGGATTTCTTTCTGATGGGAGAAATGGAGGAGATAGCTGCACTCAAAGCCAAAGGTGTGATTATGGAGATTCCTGGCGAGAAAGTTCCAGCGGATGCTCAGCCCGTGAACACCATCTGGGTGTATGCTCTGAAATCGGATCACCTTGGCTACGTGGTTCGATTCAAGGCGCGCATTGTAGCTCTGGGGAATTACCAGCGCCCTGGTATCGATTATCGCGAGACCTTTGCACCAGTGGCGAGGATGTCCTCTTTCAGACTGCTAATGGCGATTGCTGCAGAGCTGGGGCTGGTCGTGTACGGTGGAGATATCAATACAGCGTATTTGAATGCGTGGCTGGCTATATGACAGTATCTGCGCTCCATCGACGGGTACCCGTGCAAGGTGAACGGCCACATGTTCGTGGTACTCAAGGCGCTGTACGGATTGCATCAGTAGGGCCGTGAGTGGAACTCCGAGCTCAACCAGTGGTTCCTCGATCGAGGATACCAGAGATCACTCACGGAGCCGTGCCTGTACTACCGCTTCGAAGGAGAAACCATTGCCTACGTGCTCGTCTATGTTGACGACATTTTATTTGCGACTAATGATGAGCAGTTCAAGTCCAAGTTGTTCGAAGACCTGAACGACGCGTACGGGCTGAAAGACCAAGGGGTGCTGTCGCAGTATTTAGGAGTGGAGGTGCAGCAGACACGCGAGAGTATTACAGTTTCCCAGGGCAAGTATGCGCGTGAAATTCTGGAGAAGTTCGGCTAACTGGAGGCGCACGCTGTGGGAAACCCTATGGAGGTGAACGTGAGACTGGCCCCGCTGGACGAGAACGAGGCAACGGACTCAAACTTCCCGTATCGTGAGGCGATCGGGATGCTCATGTATCTGGCGACCAGCACGAGGCCGGATTTGGCCTTTGTGCTGGGGCAACTAAGTCGATTCGTCGCTAACCCAGCGGCGAAGCACGTGGGTGCATTGAAACGAGTGCTCCGTTATCTTGCTGGCACGCAGGACTACGGAATCACCTACGAAAGACAGCAGAGCCGTGTGCATGAAGTGGTGCTCGAAGGATTCAGCGACAGCGACTAGGCGAACGAACATGAGCAGCGAAAGAGCACGACGCTTTGTGTTCATACTTGCTGGAGGCGCGGTTGCATGGATGTCCTGTCGGCAGTCGATAATTGCTTTGTCGACTGCCGAAGCAAAATACGTAGCGGTGTGTGAAGCGACCATGGAAGCAGTCGCGGCAAGCAATATTCTGCAGGAGAACCTGCCCAGTTGTGCTGTCAAGTTGCGGATTGGGATCGACAATCAAGCAGCTCACGTGATGGCTACAAATCCAACATACAGTCGACGCACGCGCCATGTTGAGCTCCGCTTGCACTTTGTTCGGGAGCAAGTGCAAAAGGGGGCCATCGAGCTGCACAAAGTGAAGGGCGAAGATAATCCTGCAGATGCCTTTACAAAGGCGCTGGACAAGAAGCGTCTGAAGGATTTGCTGCTGCTCACGGGCATTGCAGGTGTCAAGTAATCGAAGAGCGAACTTCGATGCGGAAGAGCGATCTTCGATGGGGGCGTGTTGGAATGCATATTATAGTTGAAGACCTGGTTCAACGGAGTTGAGAAGAGAGCTGAGACGTAGGAGAGACCAGGTCGTAGTATGAGAACGGGCTCGAACCCGTTAGTGTTGGTAGGGACTCGAGGTGAGAGCTGCTAACACCAAAAGTTAATTCAGTCTTCATTTTATCTACAAGGTAGCACTTGTCGTGGCTCCGATCTACTTCGCAACAGATAGACAAGCTTTCGCTGAGCTCGATCTATCCTACACATGCGAGCAGTCACTCGGCTTGTGTTATTTTTCCAGCAAGCGCATGTTTGAAGTATGCGGTTCTCCAGTTCATTAGTTGTCCCGAGATAGCATTTAATTAAAGCAATTGCTCAATAGCTTTCGCGTTCGTAGTCTAATTTTCAAAACGGAATGATCCAATTCATCAATCATTTTAACATTAAATTTGTCTCTTTGCAGGTACGCTTGAATCATGCTTACTCATAAGTAGAGTTTTAGTTTCTACTGCATACAAGCTTCTTGCTACCTACAGCGGTGTTAATCGTCAGCTGAGAGTCGCCTACATATTCTCGAAGACGAGACTCCAAACGCGATATATTATAGGCTGCTATAGCGTTCACTGCTGCATCAAAAACGCATGCACCAGCGACATAGCTTCTTGTGCTTGTTCGTTTCATGCTTGAGCAATTTATCGTCATGATCAATGGGTTGGCTACGTTATTTAATGCGCACAACTACATCGCGTCGTGGCCGCTTAATGAGGCGTGATTCTGCGGTACCAGCACGAGCCGTGGTTTTAACCATGAGCGGAGAAAGCTATTTACAGATATGTAGCCTTTACTCAATCGTACCCGCGGCACTTTCAGCTTCAGCTCGTGTTCGAGCTACACGTTGGTCCACACGCTGGTCAAGATAAGGGCAGGTTCGTTGTGCATGTGTTTGTTTGTAGAAATAACCGCACGCGCAGAGACTGAAAGCGCAAACCCTCACACGCACCCCCACCACCCGCCTCTTCCTTGTCAGACACCGCCGTCCTCGATACCACATCGCTGCAACCTTTGTCATTTATTCCGCACACGCGCCCCGCACCATCGGACCTACACGCGGCCTGCCGTCGTCCACACGTCGAAGGTGCCCGCACCAGGCGTTGGCCTGTAGCACAACGGTGGGTGGCGCAGCAAGAAACCGTTGCATCTTTTCACGATCTCGCCCACCCACCCCACCCACACATGCACAAATACTACCACCACCACTACCGCCACCTCCTTCGCCACACCCACATCCATATCAACCTTGAGTGTTTTCTTTGGCTCAACTGGAACGAGCCAGCGCCCATACTGTTTCTCGACATGCAGAACCACGCAAGTTAATCGGCTGATTGTCGGCTCGCCAAAGGCAAGTACGACTCAGTGGTTAGAGTGACACACCAGAGTATCGGCACGTTCGATTACTACTACTACGACAAGCAGTACATGAACCACCCCATGGGGCGCAAAGTTCTGTTGCCTGGCTAGACATCTGGGCTCTGTAGTCGAAACACTCACTCAACACGCGTTCTAAACGTATGAGCGACGGCTCTTTTCTCCGACTCCAGCGTGGTCCGATCGAACGAATGACCTGTTGCCAGTGCGCAGTCCGAACGATTAGCAGGCGAGCGTTAAGCATCCGCTAACCCAAGCTTGGCACTTGTGCAAGCCCTTGAGAGGTTAAGGTTGTGGTGGCACGTGTGG
>JAIKVE010000096.1:0-32216 GCA_024679115.1 Phytophthora pistaciae | reverse complement strand
GCGGCAGTCGTGCACGCTCGCGACCTCCAGCTCGCGCACTACGACGGCGTTCATGTCCATGGCGACGCTGGCGCGTGGATGCAGCTCCAGCCTCGAGCGGTCAACGAGCACCACGCAGCCCATGGACTGCACCAGCGACGTGGCCAAGTCAGCGGAGGCCTCGGAGCCGATGAGGTCCACGACGGCGTCCAGCGCCAGCTCGGTCTGCTGCGAGAGCACGTGAGCTACGGCTGCCGGCTGATAAATATCTAGAGAGGTGAAGGAGGCGTGCGGGGACCACGCGGAGCTGCCTGTTGTCGAAGTGGAGAAGACGTGAAGGTTGTGAGCGGGGGCTTGCAGGTCTTGGTGAAGGTGTCGCGTCAGCAGGGAGGAGAGGATCGTCGACGGGCCGTCCGACAGAATGGCGACGTTCGTCACGTGTCGCCGCTGCAACTCGCTGGCGATGGAGAAAACGACAGTGATATCGTCTGCTAGAAGCGCCAAGTCGTCAGGGACGTCGGGCGGCACCACGCACAGATTGGAGACTGGTAGTACGATGTAGTCGGCGAGAGCGCCACTGGGCGCACTCACGCCGAGACAGGAAGTACTGCTGCTGCTGCTGCTCTGGTGAGAAGTCCCGGCGTGGTTTTGTTCCTGCTTCAGTGGAGTATTTGGTGCTGAAGTGATATACGGCGATGCCACGACCTTGGTGTGCAACTGGACTGGATTAGCCCCTGCCACACTGGCGTCGGACGGTTGGGTCTGCAATTCAGTGACTACCCCGACGAAAGACCTACCGAGCACTCCGTTCTTGCCCAGCACGCTACCACGACAAGTCTGCGCATCGAAAAGCGACGCGGCTGCTCTCAAGACCCGCACTTTGGCTTCTCCACTCTCGACGATATCACAAGCAACTCGACTGTATGCCACCATCGGGGAGTCCTCACTGCATCGACACGTTGCTCGCAGCGCCATCATCTCCACAGCCGAAGCCAGGTTGTCACCACCTTGAACGTCCGTGATCGCGCCGTTGCTGTCAACCGACAGCTTTGTGTCGTGCTGCCCCGCCACCAGCGTCTCCAGCAGCTGGCGCAGCTCCTCCTGCTTGGGCGGGCTGAACTGCCCATTGAGCGCCTCGATGAACTCCCGGAAGCCGGACTTCTCGATCAGATCAACGGGTAGCTGCTCCTGGGCGAGCCATCTCGCCAGCGCCAGCTTGGCGTCTCCAGCCTTGACCAGAGCGTCCTCCACTGGGCCCGTAGACTGCCTGGCCGCCGCTGCCGCCGTCTTCTCCTGCTGCGCGCGCCTGGTCCTGGAGGCCAAAACACTGGGCGACGCCTGGTTGCGCTGCTCCAGCAGCTGCAGCAGCGCCCCGGCGTGGTGTCGCTCCAGATGCCGCGTGAGGTTGTGCGTCTTGTCCTTGAGCTTGGCGCCGCACAGCAGACACACGCGCGAGGTCGCGTCTTCCGGTGCCAGTTCCGGGTACAAGTCCCGGATGTCGACGGCCTGGATGCGCGTGACCGTCTCCACCTCCGTCTCGTCCGCCATGGAGAGCTATTAGTCACCACTCGAGTTGAGTTGATACACTCCGGCCGACCTGCAAAGTGCAAAGTGCAGGTGCAGTGCAATGGCAGCCAAATAAATCAGCCATGTCTGTGGCGGACATGGATACATTCAGGTGTCGAACACCAAACTCGTGTGACCAACACCAGCCGTCACCTTCAACTTCAGTTCCGCACTCGCGACCATCCAGCAGCACAGCACAATGAAGAGGCTCCTGGGCGGCATCTTCGCGCGCTCTCCGTCCGTCGAGAGTCCGCGGGCGGCGGGGACGCCTCGAGCGGTAGATACAGAGACGTCTGCTTCATCGTCCAAGCGCTGGGGCGCGTTCCTATTGCCTTCGGCTGCGTCTGCGCAGCCCCCGGCCACCGCCGATCAAGTCTGTACAACTTATTACTAAGATATGTGCAAGACAAAATCATTTACAACGTTAAATTTAAAATTATGCATGCAGGAGGTACTCCGTCATGTGGACACGGCCATTCGTGGAGTAGCTGCGCACGTGAAAGCAGCGTAAGTGGGAGGAGGAGGGTGTAATTAAGGGGTGGCTAGAGGCTGACGACGAGCTTGGACGCAGGATAGCGAAGCTGCTGGATGGGGAAGAGCCGGACGAAGAGCTGAACAAGTTTCGGGACTTTGTGGTCCAAGCGGTGAACAAGCTACAGCAGCAATCATGTCTGTGTTCTGGTGATGCTAGTTAAGACAGGGTTAAGAACTGCTGACTTGGGTGCTGTGATCGTTCGTTTTGCTATTGCAGGTGAACTAACGGTAGAGCTGCTGAAGAGTTACTTCTCGTCCTCAATGGGAGTCGCGTTGTGCGAGCAGACTGCGTTCCCATCGCTGGTGCTGGATTTTGTGGCTAAGATGCGCGTTCTCGCAATGAAGGAAGAGCTGGTCAGCATGGTGAAAAGTTGTGCTGATACAGGGATCGAGGGTCCTCGTCATGATGGAGAGGACTGTGATTCGGGCTTGGATGTGCCTGCTACTACCGTGGAAAAGGAAACTGGCATATTTGCCGCCCTTGTTCCGTCACTCGAGCTTCTCATGAATTGCGTCGTGTCAATCGCCTCGAATGGAACTTTGATGGAGACCTACCGGTGCGAATTACCCAACGTGATTGCGCTTACAGCAGAGGAGTATCCACCAGCAGCGGTTTTTATTCGTGAGGGATGCAATCGAGCGTTGATGGCGGTACCTGATCGCAATTTTAGCGCTGCTCTAGCGTGGTATTTGTTGGACTGCAACGTTGTTGTCAAGACAGTCGGATTGATGACTAATTACACGCTCGCGAGTGCTACTACGGCTGACACTGCAGTGCGAGCATTGGAGTTTTACACAAGAAAGCTGCCAGATAAATCCATGCATGGTGCTTCAGTGAATGGCAATGATGACTCGTCAGCAGAAGCAGCGGCTGCTGCGGTTAGTGAGGCACTTGGGCTGACACGAAACATGGGAGCATCAATTGATCGTGGAGATGCTTCAACACCGTTATCATCTCCTTTTGCCCCGCTACGTGAAGAGCCGCAGTGCAGTAAAGATACAGAGCTGGTCGAGACATTCTGCTTATCCTCTTACGATGTTCAAGTGGGCATTAAATCCATACTCTATGTGCTGGGGAAAACGTTCCGCTTTACGCTGGTTCTCCTGGATGAATTCCAGACCTCTGGTGGGTATACGTTGCTATTGCGCTTGCTGGACACTTGCAGTGAGGAGGAAATTCCGGCCTTTCTCGAGATGCTCACTGCTCTGATACCCCTTGGGGTACGTTCGACCGAGACTTCCGATGGAACAGAACGAGCAGCCGAAAACATGTTTGGGGCTCGAAACGAGCATGCTTTCGCCGCGATGAGAGACCTGCTGCTGAAGTACGTAGCCGGGCAAGATGTGCTGTGTTCCGATAAGCAACGTCGAGATGAACATCTTGTTCTCCAACTACTCACCCAGGTTTTGCACATATACACAAGTGACTATGACAATTTCGCATTTCTCGAGCCCAGGACGCGAACGCTGGCGTTACTGCTGATGAAGTTGCCGCTGACAACGTTTTACGACGCACAAGTGATTATTCTACGTATCGTTGAGTATGTCTGTTGTGCTGCTCAACCCGAAGATTCCCTAGCTCACGAGATATTATCCATCGTATGCGGGCTTCTGGTCGCGTGTAGCCCACTCAGCTCTCAGCCAACTCCACATTTGGTTAACTCCACGAGCGATGAAAGTTCCATGTCGTCGTCAGGACCAATCTCTTCAGAATTGATGCTGAGTGCTTTTGGAGATGGGTCGACCTTAACGCTTTCAACGCTCATGTGTGAGTGTTTAATCAAAGTGCTACGGGATTGCGAATCTGACGTGTACAAGCAAAAGCTGAGTGGGTTTGGGCTGATGGACCGAGGGATATATCTGTGGCTAGACCAGATTGCGACGTGCTTAAATGAAGTGCCTCTCACTGAAACGTCCAAGATACATGAGCTTATGACTGCACTCAAGCCTCATCTCGAAATGTATGGCAGGATGTTATGCTTGATGCTTAGAAACAATGTGCACCAGTGTCTCCGGTTTCGAGAAATACGAGCACACCAATCCCTCTATGTGATAACTGATGTCACGATAGCGGGTGATATTTTGGCCACTCCGTTTGACGTGACGGGTGAATTCCATCTAAGTGAAAACCAGTTTTCTGTCATGGCGGCGTTTGCGGAACTGGCGGGAAACTTACGAAGTCACCCTGGCCTTGACATCGACGAGATCGACACGTCGAGTGTATCACTGTTACAAGCTGGAGTGGAATCGGATTTGAGCTGTATTCTGGAGTCTCTCCAACGATTTCGTGGAGCTGTCTGGCGACAAATTCTAGTGCTGTATATTTTGGTTGAAATGCTCGGTGCTGGTGGACTTGAAGTATCTCCTTTATGGAAGGCGTGCCAGGGCTATGAAATATTGGTTGCGCTGCTATCTTCATTTGATTTTGCTAGCAGTGATTCCCATGGGCACGCGTTCCATATGATGGAACTTGTGCTAAAGGTGCTAAGCGTCACGCTTGATTCGCGGCACGGTGGCCACTACAACGCCGAGTATTTCAGATCGATCTATGGTTATTCGACAGTTGCGAGCTGTATACTCACATCGGGTGTTCTGGATACCTCCAAACGAGAAGAAGTCTTGAGTCGAGTTTTTGACCTTATCTCAGGTGGCACTTTGCATATTTCGATGCAAAATGGTGAAGCTGTCCAGATCATTTTCCGCCTTCTACCAGTCTTGCCTACAAGCGAATCCGTTAAGGCGATGGAAAAGTTGCTCTTGATGCTTGAGTCGACTGATAATGCTGCCATCCTATCTAAAAGTGAGCAAGTTGTCCGTGTGGTACGTGCCGGGGCATTTCGGTGGATGTGTGATCCAGACATCGTGTCGAAGATTATGAAAGTGGACGATCCACTGCGCTCGCTTTTGACAAGATGGATTGTAACAGTTGTGCTTGAAGAATCCCTTGCTGTTCCTTGTTTACACGACTTCTTCAGACTAGTAGGGAAGACGATACCAATACTCTTGAGACCCCAGCGCCAGCCACTTGAAGAGTCTTCACCGACCTGTGAAAATCCAGAAGCTGGGCTGTTGCTGTTACAAGATGTATTGAGAAACCAGGCAATTCGGCATGTTTCAGTGGGAAAGCCTCAGGGAGTGGAGCTGACTGGAAGATATGTGCACATTGTAAATAGCGCCGACCGGGTGTGGCCTCCATCATCGGGGTATTCGTTTTCGTGCTGGCTGCGATTCCCAGCACTGGTAGTAGCCGATACCAAATCAGACAAGGTGGCTGATCTAGAGAAGCCCATCGACTCTGTCAGCTCTACAGTGCCTGCTACACTTTACGAAGGTAACCTCCGTCTGACGCGAGATGAAGAGAATGTGGAGCCCGTTGCTGTGTATGGTGTATTGGTGAATACAACGTTGAAGCTGTTCACGTCGGGGGAATGTGCTGCTCAGAATGTGGACCCTATCGATGTGCTGTCCATTAGAAACGTGACGCGATCAGGACCATTGGAATGGTCATTTTGGGCTGACACGACTCTTTTTCGAGCGACTTGCGCAGATGACGACAGTATGGCGATGTGGTGGCGTGCAATGGACCGGTCCGGAAACTTGAGTAATAGCGCTGTGCAATGTGAAACCAACCTGGATTCGAATTTTGCTTCAAGTGACCCTCTGCTAAGTTCATTCGGTTCTTCAAGCAGTGGAAATGTAGCTGAACCCAACCGGCAGGACAACATGGCCAGGGACAAAGAGGAGGGATCAGCCTGTATTCTCTCGATATATTCACTGGAATCCTCGGCTTGTTTTGTGCGCGTTTTCTTCGAGCATTCTACTGGTCGCCTTCGGTTTCACACGGGCTCTGCCACCACGGGTCCCACCATGAATCCGAATCCGAAGCGTACTTCAATTGTATTTGACTCTGTGGCAATTGATGACCTTCGCCCTTCTAGTCCACCTCACAGCATCGTTGATCCTGGCGATGGGTGTACTAGAGGGGGGACAGAACGGCCGCGAGATTGGCATCACTTTGCTTTCACTCACCGGAAAGCGGTGGTTGGGAGCTCTTTAATCACGATGTACATCGATGGCGAAGAAGTGTCAACAAAGAAACTGAATTTTCCTTCAGCTCCATCGGCTGGGTCTTTTCAAGCATTCGTTGGAAGCGACGCGCAAGTTTGTAGTCCCCACTCGGCGTTATCGTGGAAAATCGGACCTGCGTGGCTCTCAGATGAAGTGCTACCAAGCAAAACAATAGCAGGTATGTTCTCTCTTGGGCCAACGTTCACCCAAGAGTTTAGTGGTAACTCTTACCGCCCTGTGGGAGATTGGCCAGAAGCGCTTGCCAGTTCATATTTGGCCCGTGCAGCTGACCGCGGGATCGATGTTGCCCAATTCTCACGACGCTTACAACTCACTAAGTTGAGGCAGTCGTGTCAGCGACAGTGGCGCGAGATTATGACGGCTGATGCAGTTACGACCGGTGCTGCCTTAATCGCGGAGTCGGTGATCGCAAAAAAGGAAGAGCTAACTGAAGGATTGAGGATAGCGGCTGGAGCAGCCGGCGGAATTTCACGAAAGGAGTCCAACAAGGTGGCAGCGTTTCGAAGTTTCGTCAGTTATGGTTGTGATCCAAGCTCATTTGGCGTTGAGATTGAGACTCTTCTCGGTAATTGCAAGCTCCCGGAAGACTCTATTCTTTTTTCGCTGAATACATCGTGCAGTGATCGATCAAGCACACCAGTTCTGGCGCACACTCAAGTGCACTACATCAACACCGCGGTATCCTCCCGTCTGGATTTAGCTCGGTCTCTGCCTTCCATGGGAGGAATCTGCCAAGTCATTTTCCCACTGCTTGATAATGCGCGACGCCAATGTGACTTCAGAATCGTGTTTGAGATGCTGGTTGACGTATTACGTCGAAACACGGCTTGCTTAGCAGAGTGTATTGGCTGCAACGGTTACACCCTTATTTCTGCGATCCTCTGCACGCGTGTAGACTTGATCGATGAGAAGATGCTGACATCTATCGTACGGCTAGCGGTTGCAGGAAAGTTAGTGCTTTACGCCAACTTCGAAACGACTACCGGGAGGCAGTTAGCACATCCGACGATTGTGGACGCAACCGCTCTTGCGCAAGTAGTCCTGAATGTTGAGTTACGCAAGAAATTGCCAGAGCACCTACAGTGCCAGCTCGTATCACTGTTGATGGATTTGGTCGTATTGAAGAACCCGAATGCATTATTCAATGCTCGTCAGTTACGAAGATCAGGACTTTTCCAGTGGATTCTGACTTACTTATCGGATCTCGGCAATGAGGACTGTCAAATGAACCAATCTATTGCACTTGAGATGCGATGGTGTTTTCCCAAGTTTGCTGAGCCAATGTTTGAGGCCATCTTGCAGTACGTGCTATCTCTACTTCGAGCATTCTTGCGCGTGGAAAATCACGTGGATGACTTTCGTGGTATAGCTGAAATCGTGCTTCTCTCGATGGCGAGTATGGAGATGCACGCTAGAAACAATCCTATTCGCGCGATTCTACTTCAATTTATACTGCATGAACTCGAGAACGACTCGCGAAATGGTGAGAAGGTCGTGGAATCGTGCAGCACGGCCGAACATACTGCGCAACGAATTTCTAGTACTATCGTCGAATCGATTCTGTATCGTGAAGGGCCAATTCCTGGCACGAAGAAGCGAGAAGAAAGACGTGTTGAGAATGGTGGTAACCAGGATGCAGTATTATTGAGCTCCCCGCCCGCCGAAAACTCATCCAAGCTCGGCAAAGGCTTTTTCTCGCCTTATCCTGTGGATGGATTTGCAAACGTACTTCTAGATGTTATTGACCAAGATGCCGACAACTGTTGCTGGGTATCTACAGAGGCACTGCTAGCAGTTCGTGTTTTACTTTCGCTCGCACAAGACCACCTCGCTTTCGCGGAACATTTGCTATGCAACTCTACATTGACCTCCAAGCTGAAGCGAGTATTGGGAAAGTATAGCAGTGACTACTGTGCGTACATTCCATTGCTGGCGTATGTTTCCTGCATCCCTATCCGGGATACCAATTACCATGACCTGGACACGCTCTCGGCTACAGACCAGATTTCCGTGTCGCACCCCGGCAGCAAGTGTGCTGATCAGGTGTGGGATATAATTGGCGAGCTACTGCTGAAGAATAAACGAGACAACAGCAAGGCCGCAAGAGAAATAAGTGTGGTCGTGCTCGGCAAAATCGCCTTACAGGTGGAAACAAACCCCTCGTTCTTTGCGTCTGTATGCCAGTCGAGTGGTACAATTCTTCGAATCTTAGTGCAGTGCCTACTAAACTCTTGCGAGGATAAAATCGGAGTACCGGAAGCAGAGGCGATCGACAAAAATTGCTCCGAGAACGAAGAAACCCTAACGAACCGTTTGGAGGATATTCTGCAACGATTCGCAAGTGGTGTACTGCACGAGGATACCGACACGACTGCAACAATGTCGATTGTTAACGCGTGTTTGAATCTTCTTCGAGCTATAATGATCCGGGCACTTTACGGAGGTGATGAGTTTGGATCACTGATGATGCTGGCCCTGGAAACCCTGGACGACATCATTGCAAGGCAAGGAGGGTCAGCCCTATCACACGCGGGTGGCCAACGTTGCTGGCTAAAACTTTTGGAGCATATTGTCCAACAAGAGCAGGCGCTGACGAGTAACGTTACCTTGGTTTCCATGAAGAATATCTGCACCGTGTGCGTTGCGCTGTCTCGGTATATGGTCGATACCGATAACCATCACATCACACGTACACAGAGTTCTGGATCACAAGTAGCGTCATGTATCGGGGAGGGGGTACTGGAGTTTTTGCTGGATTGCTGCGAAAAGTGCTCACTTCCGGTCATCGTGCAAACTATTGGTGCCGATGAGCAACAGTTCTTTTACGGATCGTTCATTTTCTGTACCCAGATGGTCGTGCTGAATGAGCTTGGTGGTGCTCATCGAGATGCTGTCCCGTCAGCCCCACTTTTGACGTTATTGCTACAAAACAAACACATTTTGATGCAACAACCTAGCTGGGAGGGCCTGATTGAATGTGGTATTCTAACCCGAAGTACCACAAATGAGGCTACCGGCGGTGCTGAATCTGCTAACGTATTGTCGGCAGGAGGACGTCCTCGCCGGATGCACCGAATTCGAAGTCTAAGCGCGAATGCTCACAAGGAGTTTGGTCTCGGCGCCGAGTCAGATCGTACCTTTGTTCTTTCTTTAGCAGCCCTCTTGTTCCGAATGTTGATGAATGATTCCAACGTGGCCCGCCACGCCGCAATTGTCCTCTGGCAGTTCATGATTGACCAGCGATTTGATGTGCTGAAGGAGCTGCTGATTGCGGAACCACGTACATCGCTCCTGCATACAATAACTTCAACGAAGAAAGAGGCTGCTGTCGATGTGTTTCACGGTGGCTTCGATCGACTGTTATACGCTTTGCATACGCCCGATGGAGATGGAGACGCCTTAAATACTGGAACGGAGACCTCGGAGATATCGATAAACCAAGAAATCTGGTGTCAATTTCAGCTTTGGCTTGCCGAGAATGATGCGCTGCTGGCCGATCTCATAATTGCAAGAACGGAAACGATTTATCGGCATGGTCTTGAAGTTCTTCAGTCGTGTGTTTGCTTCCGAAAGGAGTCTGGTAGAGTGGGCGCCCAGAACCTAAGTGTTGAAACCGACTTTCCGGTACGAATCGATATCAGAAGCGTCGGAATCGTAAGCGATTTCGTCGATGAAAATGAACTGGAGCGGCGCGACTTAATTGCAAAGAAGGCTCTCGTTAAATTCTCAAGTCTTCGAGATAGCGCGCTGGATGCTATGAGCGACGGGTTATCTCGATGGCGTGGCATGTCAACTCGTCTTGCCTACACACGGAATATTTGGCAGACCGGAAAATGGCAACTTGCTGACATTGGAAGTGGCGCTGAGATCGAATCACAGGATCAACAAAGTGTGTTCCAACGAAGGGCAGTTGGCTACTGTCTGGATACTACTGAGTGTCCACAGCGAATGCGAGTGCGACTTGTGCGGGACTACGTCTCAGAAGAGAGTGCACAAAATGCAACTCTGTTGGAACCTAAGGCTGACCAGCAGACTGCGGTTGACGCTAATCCAGCAACTATCGACAACGAACCATTCAAGCGAAGCCTGGAATTCCACGATGCAGTGGAAGTTTTCCGTGAGTTTGTTTACAGGCGGAGTACGAGTAGAGACAACGACGCTCTAGGCCTTCGACACATTTTAGCCCAGTGCAAAATGGACTCTAAGCGCAGTATTTTTGCAGATATCGGAGATGCCAATACAACTGACCATACGTCAGCCCCAGATGAGGTCGTAGCGATGGCTCGGAAGGTGTACAACACATTTTTGGGAGGTGAGGAAGTACGTGGTATCAAACAAAGCATGGGAATATCACCGTCTCTGATTACGGAGATCGGTCGCATCATCAGTGACGCAGAGGAGAAGGCAGATGCGGCCGCTCTGCCATTGGCACTCTTTGACGCAGCGGATGTGGAGGCTACCCAATACGCGCTCTGTGCGGTACAACACCAAAGTCTTCGGTCACTACCCATTGGAATCCACTCCGACGACCAAGGGGAGGCCGCGCGCGAAGGATCCGACGAAGAGATCGATGAGGACACGGCGATTGGTTCAACCGTCCCGTTGAACGACGGAGATAGCGGCGACTCTGATGATGAAGTTAACCTGAAGGATGCTCCCACCCCTACCGCAGAGGATAGCTCACCTCAAGGTGACAACGACGTATCTGCCACACCCGAGCTTCCGCTTTTGGAGCCAACATCGCCAAAGTCAGAACTCAGTCATGCCGGAAAGGAAGTTGATACCTCCTGTGATGCCGTGTATGGGTCCATTGCTCGCTTTATTCGCCGAGACGACTATCCCCCGATTAAAAGTTTCAATGCGGCACACATCGTGGGTATGGGCAAGATTCCAGGTCTATTGGTGATTTGCCGGTTCGGGCTATACTTTGTCGGTGGCTATACAAAGTATTACAACAACCAGAGCGTGAGTTACGGGACGCGAAATGTGTCTGACAAAGCAACCCAAGTGTTTAGCTCTGAGGATGGTAGATCTACAAGTACTCCCACGGGTGGGAGGAGGAAAACGACTAAAAGGCTCTTGCGAGCGGCGCTGAACGATCTAGGTATGCCATTTGGCCAGCCCAAAGCAGGCGGAGAGCAGTTCTTCACCGTTGTACCAATGCTGGACGCAACTGTACAACCTGGAGAGCCAGGTCGTGGGCCATATTCAACACCATTAGCCACGGTTTCCCGTTGGAGTATCAAATACTCGAACGTAAAGCAGTTCTGCCGAAGCAAGTATCAACTGCGCCCCGTCGGCATTGAGCTCTTTGATACGTTCGGCTCTACGTATTTCCTTCAGCTAGAGACACCCGTTGATCGCGAGGAAGTTGTCAAGCTACTCTTTCAAATGCCGCTGGTCAACAGCATCTTCTGGAGTCCTGTTCTGCGGACGGGAGCTTTGGCACCATCAATCAAGCGAATTCGCCAGGCGGTGACAAAGCGGTGGTTGCGTGGATCGATCTCTAACTTTGAGTACCTTATCCACTTGAACACTTTGGCAGGACGGAGCTTCAATGACATCACACAGTATCCGGTTTTTCCCTGGGTGATCGCTGACTACACGAGCGAGTTTCTAGATTTGGACGCGCGGGAAACTTTTCGGGATTTATCCAAACCCATGGGGGCAATTGGTGAGACTCGCGCAGCTCAGTTTTGTGAACGATACGCGGCGTTAAACCAGGACATGGACGCGGGCGGATCCATGGAGACACCCGCGTTTCACTATGGAACACACTATTCGTGCTCCGCCTACGTGATCAACTACCTCATTCGACTTGAGCCATTCACAGCCCTAGCGTTGGAATTGCAGGGAGGCGTCTTCGACCATCCAGATCGCCTCTTTCGAAGCATTCCATCGTCGTGGGCTTCAGCGTCCAGAGAGAATTTACAGGACGTGCGCGAGCTCATTCCGGAGTTTTTCTATCTGCCCGAGTTTCTCTACAACGCTAACAACTGTAATTTTGGCACCACACAGAGCGGAGAGGAAGTCTGCCATGTGATTTTGCCTGCTTGGGCACATGGAGATCCTCGTGAATTCGTAAGGCTTAACCGTCGAGCGCTCGAGTCGAAGTATGTATCGGAGCATCTACACGAATGGATTGATCTTGTGTTTGGAGTCAAACAAACCGGACGAGCAGCAGTGGAAGCCCAAAATGTTTTCATGCACTTTACCTACGAAGGAACTGTGGATATTGACCAGATCGAAGACCCCGTAATGCGCGCTGCGACGCTGGCACAGATCGAGAATTTCGGTCAGACGCCGTCGCGAATCTTCTCGAGTCCCCATCCCCAGCGCAAAGTACCGACGCTGCAACCCTCGGCAAATGTACCAGCATCGGATGCACTGGCCATGCCGGCTATGAATCCCTCCGCGGGACACCAATACGACGGAATCACTCTGAGTGCCATTGAAGCCTACGTTAAGTGGCATACGCCTTTGGCGCCCGCCCTGGTCGCGATTGGGAAGGACTACGTATTCCTCAAGAAGCACTCCGCAGTCGCTGTGCAAGTAAATGGAACCGCAATAGGCGATGTGAGGTTTGCCCACGACAAGTTGCAATGCCAAGGCGTCGGATGCACCTTTATGCCACCGCGGTTCGCGAAGTACCTGGATTGGGGGAATAATAGCGGCGTCATGAAGCTTCGAGTCCATCAACAGAGCTCCGGCGCTAGTCGATATCGTGAAGCTAACAAGGTTCTTGCCGTCATCGAGGGGGCCCACCAGGATGCTGTCGACTGCGCCGCCATTTCTGACGACGGAGTATTGCTAGTCACGGGAGGCCAAGACGCAGTTGTGAACCTGATCGAGTGCTCAAAAGCGTCGGATGGGCGACGAATCTTCAAACAAATGGCTAAGTTCATCGGCCACACCGACGCTGTGCTGTGCGTTGCCATTAATAAGGTGAGTTGCTACTGTATACTTTGCTTGTGAGGTCCGTGTTTGATCTAGCGCTAACATTTTACGAACTTTTTTTTTTCAGGAATTCAACTTAATTGCAAGCTCATCTGCCGACCGCAGCGTATTGCTGTGGGATCTGCGGACGCGGGCCTTGCTACAGGAGCTGGCCGGCCACTCGGCTACAGTCACTCACGTCTCCATCAACAGCGCCAATGGAAATGTGCTAACCGCCACAAACTCCGAAGTACGGCTTTGGAGTATAAATGGCGATCTTCTTGCAGCTTCCAGCTCGTCTGCATTCGGCCTCCAAGCAATTGTAAGTAACTTCACCAGATTTCTTGCTTGATCATGCATCTAACTATGCTGCTTCTTGTGCTCAGACGTGCGCAATATCAACGCGATGTGAGGCGTGGCAGAATGGAGTCGTCGCTGTAACCGGCCACACGAACGGCGCGATCGCGCTTTGGGGGCTGCGGTACCCGTCGGACCTCGCTCGTCAAAGCAAGGAGAGCCTGGAAGTCGAATCGGCAGCTTCCTCGACACCACACAACCAGGCTCCCGTTACTCCGGGAATGTCCTGCAGCTCCCCCAGCAGTTCAAGGCGAAATGAAGGGGCCAACGTACCCGTATCGATTCAAAATCAAGGAGCGTCGTCAAGTGCACGGAAGCAGGTGATGCCTTCCTGCCAGCTATTCATCCTCAAGCTGCTTCTCGACCATCGTGCCAAGGTGACGGCCCTCACGCTGGGCCCAGAGCAGCGGCAGTTGTTTTCGGGAGATGCCGAAGGGAACTGTATACGCTGGGTGGACGACAGCATTAGTACCAACATCCACTAGCGGCACTCACGATGCGTTGAATAACCGCCGCGCTCATTATTTTTACCGACGGTTTTCGTCAATATGCAAGCGCCGAAACTTCCGCGATGCCTTGGCTCTCTAGGCTTCTTCGGCACACAAAGTGATTGCAGTGCTTGAGCAGACTGCGAAGTTTTCGATAATGCAAACCAAGTCATCATGTTGTGCATGGAGAATCGCGCATTCGTCAGTGGTAGCTTGGGAGCGACCACTATGGCGGAGGTTGCTGTCTTACGTTACCGTGATCAACTTGATGTTGTTCGCCACCACCACTACGTCAATTGAAGTGCCAAACCAGCATCACCACCACGACTGCATCCATGACAGAAAAGTCGACGAGTTTGAACGCACAGTGGACCTGGACTCCCTCGTCAGCCCACAAGAATTCCTCGAGGAAGAAGAAACTCCAGTTCAGAGTCCAGTCCGGGACTATTTCATCGACAGTGTTCTTGACGCGTTTGGCATTTCGCGAGTGTTTACGCACCGCAACCTCGCAGCCACGACAACTTCGACCGCTTTTCACCCGCTGAGAATCGCCTTCGACGTCTCGAAACTCTACTCGTAAGTTGCGTCGAGATATTTTGTGTTGGAATAATCCTACTAAACTGCTCGTGATGGTGGGCTACGAACAGGGATCCAGGCTACATGTGCGAGAAAGTAGGCGATATCGTTCAAGTGGACAATGATGACTACACTTGCTCGCAGGGTGATGTCCTGACCCCAGCCAAGAAGGAGTTCGTGACAAGTGTCCTACTCAAAACCATCGCCGACTACTTTGGCAGCGTACTGTCGGTTCAGAGGATAGGTGGAAATCTCGTTGTATCGGGGATGTCGTGCTCCAATAACACGGATTGGGCTTGCTGCGCTAATTCGATGCCAGAATTCTACCGCACGGTGGGCGTGGAGAACGCAGACTACTTGTTGCATGTGACGGCGCGTCCTACTACGGGGTCTGTAATCGCGTGGGCTCTACCGTGCAACCTGGATCAATTCGGCCGCCCCATTTCCGGCCAGGCGAACTTCAGTCCATCACGCTTGAACCCTGCGGGCACAATTGGAGCTAGCCGCACCGAACAAATCGGCACTGCGCTGCACGAGATGACCCACGCGCTGGTGTTTTCCCAGCGACTGTTTGTGAACTTCCGCCAGCCACGGAACGGCGCGCTGTGGAAGTACGAAAACGTTGTCGCTCAGACTCGAGGCACGGGGGGAATTACTGTCAGCAAGATCATCACGCCTCAAGTTGTGCAGCAGATTAAGCAGCACTTTACCTGCTTCGACTGGGTCGACGCTGGGCTGGAGTTGGAGAATGGAGGTGAAGGAAGCTCCTCATTCAGCTCGCACTGGGAGAAGCGTGTCGTGATGAACGAGTACATGAGCGCGATCAGCTCGTACGACCCCGTGTACTCAGCTCTGACGCTAGCGCTGTTTGCGGATAGCGGCTGGTACGAAGTGACGGGCTTCGATCAAGCTCAACCGCTTGCATGGGGGTACCATGGAGGCTGTGGTATGGCCAAATCTAGGTGCTCCCAGTGGAGTGACCGGTACATCTGCACTGAGAGCTCCCAACGCGGGTGCACAGCTGACTATAACGTCAAGGGGTACTGCAACGTGGCCAGCTACAGTTCGAGTATTCCTGCAGGCTTTCAATATTTCGAGGATCCTTATTTCGGAGGCCGCGATACATTTGCAGACTACTGTCCATTCTACCGAGGCTACAACAACGGCGACTGTCGAGGTATTGGCCGTACATCCACGCTCATTGACTCGAGCAACTTTATGGAGGAGGTCGGGCCGTCAAGCAAATGTTTCGAGTCCAGTCTCAGTCGTTCATCGAGTGATTCAGCTGACGTACGGCCCACCTGCTACAAGGTATTGGGGTGTTCCTCCACAAGCCTAACACTGTCAATTGGCGGGGTGGAAGTACAGTGTCCGATCGAGGGGGGTGAGATCACAGTGTATGGCTACAAAGGCAAGCTTGTGTGTCCACCTAGCGCCCAGCTTTGCCAGTTGCTACAGGATAAATGTTCTGGCAACGGCGTCCTACTCTCCAGTGGAACATGCGAGTGTTTCCCAGGATTTGTGGGGGATGACTGTTCTGGTATTGAGTGCCCTAGCAGTGGGGGAGTTGAGTGCGGCGGCAGCGTCCACGGTATATGTGACCGCAGCTCGGGTCAGTGCAGGTGTGCTTCTGGATATACAGGCCTTAGCTGCTCAGATCTTCTCTGCCCCATGGTCGATGATGGCAAGAATTCCTCACAATGTTCTGGCAATGGCGTCTGCGATGCCGATACCGGTACATGCTCGTGTCGGAATGGGTACTCGGGAGATGCTTGCGAGTGCGTGCCAGGATGTACAAGCTCGTCTTGCGGCGCCCATGGAGAGTGCAGCTGCGAGTCTGGCGCATGCACGTGCTTATCAGGTTATTCGGGCGTAGACTGCTCCACAGCAACCACCCCAGTGGTGGCGCTGCTCCCTGAATCGGGTCTAAGCGTGTCGGTCGAGGCAAAAGAGTACCAGTTTTTCAAGTTCGCGTTGGATGCGAGCACTTACGATATCACGTTCATCGTTGATTATCCGTCTGGAAGTGCACAAGATGTGGATCTGTACGGGTCGTTTGATGAAATGTATCCAACTGCGATGACAGCTGGCAGTATTCTCTTCACTAGCACCAACGAAGCTGGAATCACCGACGAGATCAATTTATGTGGGTCACTAGGAGTCTTCCCACGAGGAATCAACTCGTCTTCGCGCATTTGCAGCAAACCGACCGAGGCCTACACCCAAGGAGCTCCAGGATTCTTTTACCTCTCGCTACTGGGCTTTTCAAGTGGAACTGCTACAGTCAACTTCCGCGTTGAGACGGATAAATGCCGTGATGTTACGTGTTCGGACCACGGTATTTGCGGTAGGAATATCCCCGGTGTTTGCACTTGCGATCGCTACTGGAGTGGGGACGACTGCAGCATTCCAAAATGCGGACCCGACTGCCAGGACTTGGGGACATGCACCGACGCAACGCTATGGACAGGCTCGTCCGATGAAGCTAGTGTGTCCTCCACTAACGAGTCCATAGCGTCAGTGTCGATCGGAGTGAATCCTTTACAAACGACATCCGAGTGCTATGGGAATGGCGTGTGTCAAGTATCAGGAAACTCGCAGCCTGCTTGTGTGTGCGACGAAGCGTTTGCATTTGACCCTCCAACCACTTCGACCCAAGCACTTTGCAAAGTTCTTCGGCCGGGTGTGGCGTACATCGAGCACTTCACGGGTCCGTTCAGGATGGAGGTCGGCCTGCTTGACCTACAGGTCAAGCGTGGAGAGTGGGCCTTGTACACGCTGACCGTCAAGGAAAAATGGGAAGTTCTTGTGGTGAATCTGGATCAAATCACGCCTGATGGAGATGCGATGCTATTCGTCCGTCGTGAGACTCTCCCAAAGATTTCCACAAGTGGCTCGAGCTCGTCGAGTTCGGTTCAATTCGCGGACGTCGGCGGGTGGGCCGCAGCCGCGTCAACGCGTAAGATCGTCCTATCTCGCTCAACATCGACACTCAGTACCGGGATGTATTACATTGGTATTTACAACAGTGAATACGCTCGTGGGTCGCTGGGTTACCGCCTTACGGTGAACGCAGCAAGCGACTGCAAAACCTCGACTCTAGTGTCTGCGTTCAATGCCGTCCTAAATGCAACTAATGTGTCGGAATCGGATAGCGCGAGTGCAAGCGCCTCGGTCGGAGACGATAGCGACAGCTTGGGAGTTTGCTTAAATGGAGGCGTCTGCAGTACGCTGTCAAGTCAGCTTTGTACGTGTTCAACGAACTATGCCGGCCAGTTCTGCTCTTTTCAGCCCACCAGAGTAGTGCTATCGCAGATTTCCACCGATGGTAGCAAGTCCTCTTCGTATCAAGCATACGAGTCTCCAAACAACTTGACCCTAGCGGTTAGCGAGTGGGTTTATTACTCGTTCGATGTCAATGATACTGCAGCGAAAGCGGTCGAGTTCGTCTTGGAAATCCAGAACGACATCACTGAAGCAGATACGCCCGTGAGACCCGTGCTTCTTGTACGTGGTCCAAGTGACGCCGGGTTTCCATCGTTAGCGGTGGCTTCCGAGCAAGACTTTGAAGCTGTAGCGTCACGGTCTGGGGTTCAACGTGTTGCTGTAGCTGTCGGCTCGGCCTGCTCCTTCGCATCGGCTGGTAGTGATTGCTATAAAGTGGCTGTGCACAATCGAGTTGCTTCTGGAGCCACGCTTCGTTTCCAGTTAAAAGCTGTCGTTCACACCAGTACATCCAGCACGCTTACTGTGGCCGGAGCATGCGGGAGTGACGGAGATTCAATCAATTGCCACGGGCATGGACAGTGTGTTACGCAGGATTCAGCCCCTGTTTGTCAGTGCTCAACCGGCTGGACGGGGCTTTCGTGCAATTCTCCGACTGGGTTCGAGTTGGTGCAACTTTGGAGCGCGATGGGAAACGTTTCCTTGCTCTGCTCAAGTTGCATGGCAAACATCACACTAACACACGGTCAGGTGCTGATGTTTCGGGTCCCTGAGCCTCTTCGAGCGGGAATCGGCCTTCGACTTACACTCCAGTCAACAGATCAAGCCAGTGGTGGCGTGGCACCTAACGTGTATGTGAGTGAAATGCTGCCACGATCACTCTACGACTTCACGTACATCTCAATGGCGACTGGGGACAGCACCGAGTCAGTAACTCAAGTCGTGGAAGTGTCCAAGACTTCGTTCTCAGGGGATTTCTGGGTGGTTGTTCACACAGACTACCCGTCGACTGGCACTTCGTCCCAACTTACCGTGGCAGCTTCTACCTCTGCACGCCGACGGCTCGCTGACACCTCAAGTACTACAGCCTCGTTCCAACTTGTTGCTGAGCAGTTCGAGGTGTCTGATCCAGACTCAGACAGCACTCTACTTACAGATCAGACCTTCGCCCACGCCGTTTTCAAGTGGGTCTTCGCGAGCTCCGCGGGGATTGCCGTCTTCTCATTCGCTGTGGTGCTGCTGGTCATCGCATTGTGCTTCTGCGTATTCCGAGTGGCCCGTGCGCCTGAGAACCAGGACAAAGTGCTCGCTCGTCTCTATCCGCCGCAAAGTAGCAGGGGGACCCCAAGTGATCGCGGCGCTGTGTCCAGACGGGCTAATGGTGCTTTGGTTATGGATATTCACGATTTGAGCCCTGGAAGCGACACCCAAGGCAAATAGTAAACGTCGGCCAACTAAAATGTTCGCTAAATGAAGATTATATTCGATTTTAACACTATCGTTGAAGCCACGCTAGAAGTTCTGACTGCGTGCCTCCCCCTGCAAGGCACTCGGGGCTCTCTTTATCATGGGGAGAACCAACGTGTCCCCATGCTTCTTGTCCTTTCGAGGTTTCTTGCTCTGCTTCTTCATCTTGCGGATGAAATCCCTCGTCTTCTTCTTCTCGAGCTGCCGCTTCGTCGCCAGCCAGTGCTGCACCCTGCGCTGAAGGTAGCGCGCAGCAAAGTACTCGTGGGCGTAAAACTCCGTTAGCCTTCGATTGGAATCTCTCACGCTTTTGGCGCTCTTTACTGGCTTCGATTCGTCCTCCAGAGCCCAATTATTCGTCTGCAAGCGGGAGTTGAGGATTAGTGAGTCAATGATGAGAAACTATCATCAGTAGCACTGCCATTTATCCTACCGCGTTGATCATTTCCCGTGTCATGGCCATGACCACGTCTCGAAACTGGACAAGCTCGCCCTCATATAAAGGTAAATGCAGCGCACCTGGCACAAAACATAAAAGTTAGGCTAACACTTCACAAGCAGTACGTAAGTATAGATAAAGACGTACGGGTGTAGCGGAAGAATTGCGGCATCTGTAGCGGAATGCCGAACCATCCAAGAGGGGGCGCCACCTTGTGAACGAAGGGCAAAAGTTTGGCCGCTGGGATGAACCCCGTAGCCATCGGATCGATCTCCGCCCACTTGTACTGGAATTCTTCCATCAGTTCTGGAACCAGTATGGAGTCCTCTTCTTCCTCCTGAGAAGTTGCAAAGCTCTCCAGGACTACCGCCACCGTAAGATTGAGCATCACGTACGCCACGATTAGCGTGAACGAGCAGAAGAAAAGGTAGGCAACGGGGTTCCCACAGCCATTTAGTGGGGTACAGCTCTCAGCATTGCTGAATCCACACATCTTCGGGTCGTAGGGCGGGTCGTTCACACATCCTGGTATACTCGAGGCCAGATCGATACATGCAATGGTCCCAAGACTCGCCCGTAGCAACGCGCAGTAAGAAGAGAATTCCTCTCCCGAAAGTTTGGAAGTTGGCGTGGGCGTCGATGTCACTATTGAGAGCCACCTTAGCGAAGAGATGGACGCCCATCGTCCCGTACACGAACAGGATCAGAAACAGGATAGACGAAACATTGCTAAGCCCTGGTAGTGCAATGTAAAGCGTCGATAGAATAGCTCGGATGCTGCTCGAAGACTCAACGAGGCGGAAGATGCGTGCTACTCTCATCAAGCGGACCAGCATCGTGAGCGTCCATACCGAATCGAACACCAACACTTGAACGACTGTACCGAGCACAGTACCGACACAGACAGCAAAGTCAAATCGGTTCCAGTTGTCGTCAAAGTACGCCCTCCCATACGCCAAGAGCTTCATCGCCGCCTCCATCGCGAAAATTACAGTGCTCAATTCACTCACAATGTGCGTCGCTTGGATCTGCCGAGTCGGTTCGCCAACGTGCTGGGCCGCCATAAGGAGCGTGTCGCAACGATGCAGCTCATGATAAACCCTTCAAACAACTGGGTTTTCACGACTGTGAAGCAAAGTCGACCCACTGGGTGTGTAGGTGGCTTGGCCATCCGAATGGGCCCGACCCGCTTCGCGGACTTTTGTGCCTCCATCCACTTCTTCTGCTCGGGCGTGAGTAGAAAGGCCCCGCCGATTTTCGCCTTCATCGTGTTGAAGTTGTCGATTACGACCCCAACAAACACGTTCATGACGAAGAAGCTGCCCAGTACCATGAATAAAATGAAGAACACGATCCAGATCTCGTTGTTGTTGACAACCGGCTGCATACCGGGACTCGTGGCGTCACACGCGGCTTTCATGATCTCCGACCAGTTCTCCGACGTGGAGAGAACGAAAAAGGTCAACATGGCGGATGGCACGTTGTCGAAGTTCTTGGCTTGCGTAGGCTTCCACTCCGCTCCCCAGCATCCACAAATTTATGTACTGGGATGTGATCTCACCAATTGGGAAACCTTCACAAGTTGTGTTACTAAACCATCCGCGCTGTAACTTGGAGAGTGAATTCCATGAAGTCGGCGATGCGAGAAACGCTCTCTGTTCGGGTAACAACGAATCAAAGACGTCACCACTGCAGGCCTGGAAAGTTCCCTTAAGGAAATGGACCGCTGTGATGCTGAACAAGAGGAACAAGATCATGGAGAGGAAGACGACGTTCAGCACTGATGGAATGGCCTTCACGAGTGCGCTCACTACTAACTTCAATCCAGGCCGTCGGCTGATCATGCGCAGAGGCCGAAGGGCGCGTAAGTCTCGCAGTGAATTGAGCGATTGCATCGCATCGCTCGTCTCTGGGATGTGCGCGAATAGCAGGACCATGGACGTTATGGTGACGAACCCATCGACAGCATTCCAAGGGTTTCTCAAGTACGCGCCCTCGTGCATGACAAAGCCCAAGGACACAATCTTGATACCCATTTCGAAGAGAAATACCACAGCGAACCCTTCATCCAGCCGCAGTAGAAACTTCGCCAATACGGAATCAGGATCTCGCAGAGGATTCTCCACCGCCAGCACAATGGACGAAATGACTATGAGTATGAATACCATCGAGTCGAACTTGGGGTTCGTAGACACTTTGACCGCCCACTGACGGACGGGACTGGTCGGACCAAAGATGAAGAGCGAGTTTCCACGTGGCATCGACAGTTTGGGTGGTATAGTTTTATCTTGGTCAAACTTGTGTTTCCCTTCTGAGTCGCCCCTGTGCAGTACCTCGTGGGTATTGTGGCGATTCGACGCTGTAGTTGTAAGTGAGCGGGTTACTGAGCTCCCCGTATTTTCACGCTGGAGGTTCTCGATTCCAGCGGCCTTGCTCGAATCAAATCTGCTCAAATGTGCAGCCAACTGCCTCTGGGAAGTTAACGAAGCCAACTCCGTTCGAGCCGAGTTGTCTTCTCGAGAAGTCAGCCACTGGAGCTCGGTTGAACCAGTTCGCCTGACAGTCATTCGGCGGATTATTCGTTGTTTGTTTGCTTCGATCGGGGAGATCTTTGACGACCTCCGTCTAGCCAAGCTGCTCGAGCTGCTGGACTCGTCCTCGCTTGCTTTGCGCTCGCTCCGAGCAGCGAAGTTGTCCAGCAGCATGGCTAAGAACAAATTCATCAGCACAAAATCGCCCAGCATCACCTGCTTTTGGTTTGTTAGTACAATTACCATCCCCCTCATACATTTCTTTACCTTGGTAAACGTACCAGTACGATGAAGTAGATGGAAGCAAACATGCCGTTGCCACGCATGGCGTCGTACAGGACGAGACTCCAATTGTCACCAGTGATGACTTGAAACACCGTCGCGATCGCCCATGGCAAAGTGTCGAAGTTACTTCGAGGGACCTATAAGAAAAAAAAATAGGAATAATTATTTTCCTTCATGTTTTAGCGGAAAAATGGTTGTTTACGTACCGTGCCATTCCAAAATTCGTGTATGTTATGAGGCGTTGCATTTCCTAGCTCGTCGAACCTCATTGTATTCCCGAAAAACTTCACACGGAACAAGTTAGCTACAGTAGTAGTCCCTCCCACTAATAAAAAAATGCAGACCCACAGCTCATACTCACCTGCATACCCAGCAGAGCAAAGATGTAGATAAACAAGAAAAGAAGGAAGCCAAAGTTTCCAATGCTTGACACAGCCTGGGCGATCAGCTCGAGCAGATTCCGGAACGAAGGCCAGTGTCTGGCCAGCCGAAACAGACGAAGCAGACGAAAAGACCGCAACAATGAGATGGCCTCTGCCCCCGATGCTTTATCAGCAGGAACTATGAATGAGGGCGGTCGAATCACCACCTCCAGAATGTCTGAGACGACGATAACTGCGTCAAACAGATTGAGTTGGTCGCACACGTATTGTCTCCACCCAAGGCCAGCCAGCTTCAGCACCAATTCCATCGCGAAAATACTCAAAAACGCGATGTGCGCCACCTCGAGGTTGATGTGCATCGCCTGGGACATCGGATAGTGGTCTAACGCCAATACCGCGGTGTTGGCAAAGACCATGACCATCGCGATGCTCGAGAAGAGCCAATGCGATACAACCCGACGCAGAAGTGATGATTGGCCATCATTATTGCAAGGAAGTGGCCGCTTCTGCGTCCCCCACCTAATGAGCTTCGATCGCTTTGGCCTCTTACCGGTAGGTCTGTCGCTCTTGAACTCTTCGTTAATGACGGCGATAGTCAAGTTCATCACGAAATAGGAGGCGAACACAATCAGACCGACAGCAAAGCACGCCCCTACTGCTGGATACGAGGCGTCCATGGTCATGTACATTATCAACGTCCAGCCCTCTTCGGTGACAGACTGGAATATTGTGAGAAATGCCCGACCAATGTTGTCGTAGGTAGTGTACCCCCAATTCAAGGCCGGCGTATGCAGTGCGTCCGTCATCACGAGGTCATTACTAAAGAGAGGGTTGTCAAACGTATCGTAGTTGGAGCCACACGTCGAACCAGACGGACATTGATATCCACCAGGCATCCCGAGGACTTTCGCACCGTAAAAGTATTTTCTTTTAATGGAACAGAGTCATCGCTTCGATTTTTTACTCATTTGTCGGTGATTCTATTAAGATGTTGTTGTCAAGAGCGGTAGCATCACATATTGGTTTATGAAAACTGGATAAACAATGATGTTCTTTCTCTTGTTGTCATGGGCGGTAGCATCACGATTATTTTATGAAAACTGTATAAAGCATTGATGTTCTTTCCTCGACACGGCAGAAATGGGCATCAAGTTCAACGACTTTCCAGTAAAAACATGTTGGCTTATTTTAGAGGTTACTATAAAACCTAAAGCAAAACCTAAAAATAAACCCGCTGCGCCAGCCCTACGAAGCACTGTGAGAACCTCTAATGTTTTGGAACATTTAAACTTCGGTCATGTTTGGCAAGCTACACCGTTCACGCTATTTAGTCGGACCCTGACTAAATGTGTTCTCCACTCGTCAAACTCATGGGGCAAAGAGGATAAGTCTATTCGCATTAAAGACTCGGCCTCGGAGGGCCGAGTCGAGGAACGTCGCCGCGCGAAGCTTCCGTCGCGGCGTCGGTCCGAGACTGGGGCTGGAGAGGCCAACCCCATAAGCGGCTTGGTTGCGGATGGACTGTGATGATAATAAGATAGAGAAGAGGCTAAAACAGAGTTAGCTAGTACCAGGAATCCATGCAACTTACATGACTCGCACTAGACACACACAGCAGGTTCCACCGTGACATGGCCGACAGTAGAAAGCCACTCTCGCTTGAAATGAGGGATCCGAGTCGGGCCAAGCAACGGGTCAAAACCTTGTGTGCTGATTCGGCCCTGACACGCTCGCCATACTCCGTCATGGGAGCGCGAGCAGCCCCAAGTGAAGTAGTGGTAGTTGTAGGAGTAGTGATAGGTGGGCGAGCGCGAGCGCGACGGAGCCCGACGTGGTTCCTCCTCGCTAGCGCGACATCGTAAGCAGGCCTGTGTGGGCGATCGCTACCTTCGCTGCTGATGGGGATCGGAAACCGTGAGTCGGCCGTCGAGCGCTGGCGTGACCGCGACGATTATGTCGTTGACGGAGCCGGGACTTGATGGTCACGCCTCAGGAACACGAACGGCGCTGCTCCACTAACTATCCTACCTAGCGTGGGAAAACCCCGCCACCGGATGCCGTATCCATACGGAGCCGTTTGGCGGGGAAAACCAGGTACCTACGCACACGCAACTGGCTTGGAGAGCTTGAACTTCCTTGGTATCGGTCGTATAATGTCCAGTAGCAGAAATGTCATGATCTCTCCTCGCCAAGAAACCCACTTTCAGCCTCGCCTTCGACTCTTCTCAAAATACCCAGTGTACGATTTTTGAGGGGAAAATTGAAATTTTGAAATGTTCTAGTGACGTCAATATTCAATATTTCAGAAATCTAAAACCGTGATTGGTTTTGGCTCAATGAGATCTGTCCAAATCCGCCGTATTTGTGATGTTTCAAGGCCCTGGGGCAAATTTGGTTGCGCCGTATGTCACGAAAAAGTACTGAAGCACGACTATTTGCGAATTATGAGTAAATAGCGTGAACGGTGTAGTATCTTCTGGTTAGCTAAGAGACGTATTTAAATACGAAAACCACGAGATGATGGCATCAGATTACTACACTTCCTTTGTTGACATGTACTTAAAGTAAGCATTTACTTTGTCAAGTACGTAAGCAAGACCCGGTTGGGTCGTTTACATCGTTAAAATGAGACTTCTTTTCGGTACCGTTTGCCAAGTTTTGGAGCTTTTAGTGAAATTACCGGAAGAAAAAAAGGGCGCCGAACTACGTACTTCTCCCTGGGATACTTTGATGACGTCTTGGTGACTCATATGCCAGTTCTCAAACCATCGCTCGGCACAAAGTCGCCCATCGCTGTAATGTACGGGCCAGAAGCAATCTTGTGGCGTTCTCCACGGCGACGTTTCCTTCGTGAAGCCGCGAGCCTGGTCACTGGAGTCCAGCAGCGGGACTTCAAGGCATTTAAAGGCTGAAGCATTGGCAAGCACTCGATTCTAGTTGTCCGTGACAGGCCACGTAAGGGTATCACCAGAAGAAAGTCGTACAGGAAACTCCGTCAATCTGCAAACGCGGCTCATTCGACCGCCGAACAGCTCAACTCCCAGGATCCCGAACATCAGAAAAGCGAACAATTGGAGGCCCACAACGCTGTGAAGAGCTGGAATCGCGTTCAACAACGCGCATATGGGTCTCCGCATCCCTGGGAACATCTTCAAAGACCTCAGAGGCCGCAGAACTCGAATCGACCGAAACTCGGAGATGTTGGGCATGCCTGGAATCTCAGCGACAAAACTGCTACGCCTGAGGTTAGTCTCTATTACACAACAGATTCGAAATATATGATGCGTGTACCTTGTGAAGAGCATAAGGAAGTCAATGCCGTTCCAAGGATCACTCCAGTAGGAGCCTTCGCCTTTGACTCCCAACGCAATAAGCTTCAGCACGCACTCCGCTGCAAAGATGCCCGTGAGTACAAACTCGAATATCTCCGACACGTGGTTCGTCGCTGAATACGCGTCTACAAGTTCGCCGTTCTCAAACCTCTTGCCATAGCTGGCAGGTTTCAGTCTGTCGTCTACGACCGAGAAATCGGTAATCGCTAACACGACCGTGTTGAGCACGATGCAAAAGGTGATGAACCGATCGAAATGCGCGTGAGATACGACTCGAATGCAGCGATGACGCAGCCAATTCTCTCTCGAAAGCAAGTTGAAGACGACGTAGTCTGAACCAACACACTGAATACAGAATACATGCACGGAGCGATGCTGTCAGTGGATCTTTGCCGAGTGAGTACAGTGCTTCAGTATGGCACGGACCGTGGTGGGGTCTTTATCGTCACCATTCTGTTCTTTTGGACGCTTGACACGACTCAGTTCCGGTCCGTTCGCCGCTGCAACGGTCTTAGCACGGGGCTCTTTCATGTTGGAAATGAGCCTCTGTCATCCACTCTCGCGCTCAACTTGTTGTGTTCCAGTTTTAAGGGATAGCTCGTAACCTAAATATGAAGCTGGTTGACTGCTGAGCCGAGACCACCGCCAGCTAACTTCGGCCTCAACGTCTTCCAACAGTTATGAATATCGCCAACGGTAGATGGTCAGATAACTACGTCTGAGTGCGAAAGTAAACTACTACAATAGTAATCTAATCCTGGGTTGTAGTAGTAGTAGTCGTCATCGTCGTAATAGTCGTAAGTGCTGTTGTTGCTTGAGCTTCGGGTCGCGGGAGCTGCCGACTTGCGTCCAGGAGTGAGTTCGGCACCCTCTTCACCATCGGCAGGACGAGTGTCTCGCCGGGTTTCTTGTCCTTTCGCGGCTTTTTGCTCGACTTTTTCATCTTGCGGATGAAGTCTCTCGTTTTCCTGGTCTCGAGCTGCCGCTTCCTCACCAGCCACGTCGTCACCCTGCGCTGCAGGTAGCGGGCAGCGAGATACTCGTGGGCGTAAAACCCGATAAACTTCCGATGTGCAGAACCTCGGGGCCGGTGGCCAGCGCTGGTATCCTTCGGGATATCGTCCTGAGACCAGTTATTCGTCTAGCCAGCGCCCAAAATTTAGAAATTTGTTAGTCATAGTCGCGTACGCTTCATCAACAAATACTGCCACGTACCGCTTTGATCATTTCTCGAGTCATAGTCATGATCACATCTCGGAAATGCACAAGCTCGCCTTCGTACAGCGGCAGGTGAAGCGAATCTGTCATATCATATGAGTTTACATGAGCAAAACAACCGATCTACCTCATGCTGTATAGTACGTACTCATGTAGCGAAAGAACTGGGGCATTGGCAATGGGAGGCCAAACCAGCCGAGAGGCGGTGCAACAGCGTTGATGAACTGCAGCATCTTGTCCACTCCAATGAACCCCGTGGCTAGTGGATCGAGCTCGGCCCATTTGTACTGGAACTCTTCCAGCAATTCCGGCACGAAGATCGCGTCGTCGTCGTCGTCTTCCTGCTGGGAGGACGCGAACCCTTCCAGCACCACCGCCACCGTCAGATTCAGCATCACGTACGACACGATCAGCGTGGACGAGCAGAAGAAAAAGTACGCGACCGGATTCCCGCAGCCATTTAGCGGGGTACAGTCCTCCGAGTTGCTGAAGCCACACATGCCCGGGTCGTACTGTGGGTCACTCACACACCCGGGGGTGCTCGACGCCAAGTCGTACATACAATGGTCCCACGACTCGCCCGTCGCGGCGCGTAAGAGGAAGAGAAAGCCCACTCCAAAGCTCTGGAAGTTGGCGTGGCGGTCAATGTCGCTGGTTAAGGTCACCTTGGCGAATAAATGGACACCCATAGTGGAGTACACGAACAGGATTAGGAACAAAATGGACGTGATGTTGCTGAGTCCAGGCAACGAAATGTACAGCGTCGACAAGATCGCTCGGATGCTGCTCGAAGACTCGACCAGTCGGAAGATGCGCGCCACTCGAATGAGCCGCACCATCATCGTGAGCGTCCATAGAGAACTCGAAGCGAAGGTCTGTACCAAACACAGTCCCGATCACAATGAGGAAGTCGAACCGGTTCCAGTTGTCCTCAAAGTACGCTCGGCCATACGCCAAAATCTTCATCGCGGCCTCAATCGCGAATATTCCGGTGCTCAATTCGCTCACAAAGTACGTCGCGCTTAGCTGCTGTGGAGATTCACCAAAGTGCTGGCTCGCCATGAGCAGCGTGTTCACGAGTATGCAGCTCATGACGAAGCCTTCGAAGCATCGCGTTCTCACTATGGTGAAGCAGACACGACGAAGCACGTGAGTCGGTGCGTTGACCATGCGGATGGGCCCGATGCGCGTGGCCGACTTCTGCGCCTCCATCCACTTCTTCTGCTCGGGCGTGAGCAGGAAGTCGCCGCCCAGCTTGGCCTTCATCGTGTTGAAGTTGTCGATGATGACCCCCACGAAGACGTTCATGACGAAGAAGCTGCCCACGACCATGAACACGATGAAGAAGACGATCCACAGCTCATTGTTGTTGACAATTGGCTGCATGCCGGGGCGCGTGGCGTCGCACGCGGCCTTCATGATCTCCGACCAGTTCTCGGACGTCGACAGGATGAAGAACGTCAGCATGGCCGACCCGACATTGTCGAAGTTCTTGGACAGCACGGGCTTCCACGTCGCGCCCCAGCACTCGCACACGTACTGCGACGTGAGCTCTTCGGTCGGGAAGCCTTCGCACACGGAGCCGCTGAACCAGCTGCGTTGGGCGTCCGACAGCGCGTCCCAAGGCGCGGGCGACACCAGAAGCGCCTGCTGCTCTGTCGATAGCGAGTCAAAGACGTCCCCAGTGCACGCGCGGAACCTTCCCTTAAGGAAATGGACTGCTGCGATACTAAACAATAGGAACAGCGCCATGGAGAGAAACACCACGTTCAATACCGCAGGAATGGACTCGATCAGCGCACTCACGACCAACTTCAGACCCGGTCGTCGACTGATCATTCGCAGTGGCCGAAGAGCTCGTAGATCTCGCAGAGGTAGAAGCGTCTGGAGGACGCTGTTAGTGTCCGAAATGTTGGCCAGCAGCAATACAGCGGAGGAGATCGCGACGAAGGCGTCGATGACATTCCACGGACTGCGTAAATAGGCCCCTGGATTCAGGACGAGCCCCAGTGCGATGACTTTGATGGCCATTTCAAACAGAAACACCACCGCAAAGATTTTGTCGAGTCTGACGAGTGACTTGGCCAAAGAGGACTCCGGATCATGAAGAGGGTTCTCCACTGCTAGCGTGATGGATGACATCACGATCAGTAGAAACATCACCGACTCAAATCTCGAGTCGCTCGAGAGTTTCACGGCCCACTTACGAACAGGGTGGGCTGGTCCAAACAGATACAGTGACTTGCCTCGAGGCTGTGCTGGACTGGTTACACTAGTCTGTGTCTCCTCATACGAGCTTGGTCTCTCCAATCGATGGTGCGGGATCGACCCCGTGGTAGTAATCGAGTTGGTACTTGAACCCGTATCAATGTGCTGCAAACCGTGGGCGGCCAGTGTCCGATTTGATGCAAAGCTATTGATATGTGTGGCTGCGTCGTGTGGCTGCAGTGCTGATGCAGAGCGCGCAGAATTGTGCCTGCCCTCTCGTGGGGTTTGCCAGTGAAGATCTGAGGAACCTGTTCGAGCCACCACCATGCGACGGATAATCCGCTGCTTGTTTGCCCCAATGGGGGAGATCTTGGATCGCCGCTTGATGAGCGTGCTCGGTCTTTTCGCCTGGGTTTCCGATGCGCTGCTTTCGCTCCGAGCGGCGAAATTGTCCAGCAGTAACGCTAGGAAGAGATTCATCAAGACAAAGTCGCCCAACATTACCTGCTTTTGGTTCGTTAGTTTTTTAGGCTGTTAGAATGTTGGGGTCGGGCCGAAACTTCTTGTGCGACGGACTTACCAGTATGGTGAAGTAGACGGAGGCGAACATGCCGTTGCCTCGGATAGCATCGTACAGAACAGCACTCCAGTTGTCGCCCGTGATGACCTGGAATACGGTGGCAATCGCCCAAGGCAATGTATCGAAGTTGCTGCGAGGAACCTAGCCATACACAAAAGAGTATTAAACCCCGTCTACTTCACCATTATGAAGGAAATTAATACACACTCACGTACCGTTCCGTTCCAAAATCCATCGATAGTGTGGTGTCGGGTACCCTTGGTCGTCGAAGCGCATTGTGTTGCCGAAAAACTTTTATGACATGTCAGAAGACTTGTATCTAGCAGTTGGGGTCAGGTATATCCGACTACGTACCTGCATTCCAAGTAGTGCGAAGATGTAGATGAAGAGAAACAAAAGCACTCCAAAGTTCCCGATACTCGCAAAGGCTCGACCAATCATCGAAAGTAAAACACGTAGCGACCTCCACCGCCGCGCAAGCCTAAACACTCGGAAAAGCCGGAAAGCTCGCAAAATGGACACTCCTCCACTCCCCAAGGCACTGTGCGTTGACACGAGGAACGACGGCGGCTCCATAGCGATCTCAAATATATCGGAAACGACAATGACAGCGTCGAAGGCGTTGAGCTTGTCGCGAATGTACCCCTTCCATCCCAGCCCAACGATCTTCAAAGCCATCTCCACGGTAAAGATGCACAAGAAGACGAAGTGCGCCAGCTCCAGATTATGCTCCATCGAGTGCGAAATCGGGTAGTGATCCAACGAAAGCACGACCGTGTTGACAAACACCGCGGCCATAGAGAGCTCCGAGAAGAGTCGGTGCGTCACGATCTTGTGGACTCGTTCAAACCCGCGCGTATCGAAACTTGTCAACAACGCGAGTTGTTTCTGAGGGTCCCACGTGATCAACGAGGCCTTCCTCCTCGTTTGGGTCCTCATGGCCTTGTCCACTTTAAATTCCTCGCTGATGACGGCGATCGTCAGGTTCATGACGAAATATGACGCGAAAATAATAAGCGCGATGGCGAAGCACGCGCCCACCACCGGGTGCGACGCGTCCATCGTCATGTACATGATGAGCGTCCAGCCTTCCTCCGTGACGGACTGGAAGATGGTGAGCAGCGCGCGGCCGATGTGGTCGTAGGTGGTGAAGCCCCAGTTGAGTTTGGCCGTGTGCAGGGCCTCCTGCATGGCCCTGCTGTGTCGGAATCGGGGGTTCCCGAACGTGTCGTAGTTGGAGCCGCACGTGCTGCCGGTGCTAGCGCGATGGCGAAGCACGCGCCCACCACCGGGTGCGACGCGTCCATCGTCATGTACATGATGAGCGTCCAGCCTTCCTCCGTGACGGACTGGAAGATGGTGAGCAGCGCGCGGCCGATGTGGTCGTAGGTGGTGAAGCCCCAGTTGAGTTTGGCCGTGTGCAGGCCTTGCTGTGTCGGAATCGGGGGTTCCCGAACGTGTCGTAGTTGGAGCCGCACGTGCTGCCGGTGCGGCATCGGTACCCTCCTGGGTGGAATGGCTCTGCGCAGAGCTGTCGGACGCTGTAGTCGATCGGCCAGAAGCAGTCTTGCGGCGCTCTCCAGGGCGATGAGTCTTTGTCGTAGTCGAAGGTGGCGTCGCTGTAGTCGAGCAACGGAGCGTCCAGACATCGGAAGGCAGACGCGTTTGCGATCACTTGCTCCAGGTACGCGTCCGAGACCGGCCACGCGTTGGCCGCAGTCGCTGGCATCCGCACCGGGAACTCGGTCAAGCGACACACGTGGCCCATGCGGCCGCCGAAGAGCTGGATGCCGAGGATGCCGAAGATGAGGAACGCGAACATCTGCAGCGCCACGACACTCTGCAGGGCCGGGATGGCGTTGAGCAGCGCGGTGATGAGGCGCCGCATGCCTGGGAAGGCCGACAGGGACCGCAGCGGCCGCAGCACTCGGACCGCGCGGAACTCGGAGATGTTGGGCATGCCTGGAATCTCCGCGACAAAGCTGCTAATAGTGGGGTCAGCCAGCACGTATATGAGGAGCAG
>JAIKVE010000095.1:0-32232 GCA_024679115.1 Phytophthora pistaciae | reverse complement strand
CCAGCTCGTCGTGCACCAATGCCAGACGACACTGCCGTTCGTCTACCCGCTGTACATCCTCGGCTTTGTGTCTCTCACAGGCTGGAACCAAGTCATCTTCGTCATTGTGCTGCCAGTCATCCAGATTATCGCGAAAAACTGGATCAGCCGTGCCCTGGGGGATGACGACGATCAGAAGCCTCAGTGCGTTATCTTCGTCGTGGAGGTCTACAACGCCCTCTACGTATCGAATGTTCTCCAGACCGCATCGTCTTGGGCGTCGTCTGCGGCTGTGATGGTCGTCGACTTGGTGCAGTTCTGGGTATCGATGCTGGATATCGTCGAGATATTCAAAGAAGTGAACGCGCTCATGCGCAAAATCCCGCGAGATCACCCGCTGGCGACGGAGAACTTCGTGCAGGTGGCTGCTCACTTGATGGCCGCTGAGGCGCAGGCAAAGGCTCAGAGCGGGCAGGTTGAAGTTAACCCCGACTCGTGTTTGGCTCCAACTACCCCGACGCCCAACTCAACAGACGCTCCGGAAGGCCCCTACGTTCCTAAGATGAAGGACGCCGTCATGAGTCGACAGTGGATTTTGTCGCAAACAGCGCGAGTGTTTCCGTTCCACGCACCGAACCGCTATCGTCAACAGCCAACGAACCCTGGCAAAGATCTGAAACTGGACAACATTTTTACGACCACCGAACGAAGCATGTTCATCCGAAAGACCAAGCACGTGCTCTTTATCGCAGAGTACCTGGTGCTAGTGGAGTACGTCGAAGCGGTGCTGCCATTTGTTTACTGTAAGTATGATACGGATTATTTTGTTTCGACTTTTAAGCTGCTAGACTTGTGGTTACTGATTTCCTATCCTGTTTTCTTCATGAGCAGGTCTACATGAACTCATCTTGTTCCAGATGCCTAACGGGGCCTACTACCCTTCGCTGGCGGGTTTATCAAGTGACCAGGTCTCGGCCGGATTGCGAAGCACCCTGCTCTACAGCGTGTTGCAGCTCGGGTCGTTTATGACGTTGCTGCTTCTGCTCAAGGTGAAGCTGGGGTATTCGCCATTGCAGCACTTGGCCTTCGTGTTGGATGTGCACGGAGGTGTTGTCCAGACCAAGCTCAACTTGATTTTCGTCTACATCATGCAGGTCTCGCTGACGCACCTCGGTAAGTAAGGCTTCATCTACCATCTTTGAGCCGCTTGCTCTCTGAACTTCAGCTTTGGTGCTGTTAGGTGCTGATTTTAGCTTCAAGTTTGCATGGCTGAATCCACACAAGGATTAAAAACGCCTAAAGTGGAGAGTATAAGGGACTGCGTGGCAATTGAAAGGAGCTCAGGGAAGGCACTCGGCTCGCCGATATCGAATTATAAGGGACTGCGTGGCAATTGAAAGGAGCTCAGGGAAGGCACTCGGCTCGCCGATATCGAAGACAGCACCAGCGATTTGAATTCTTCAAGTGCACCAAATTTACGTAGCGTGCGCTTATTTCGTGTTCTCAATGTTAAAGCACTTCTGATTTGATTTCCTTCCCTACCCGTAGTCACTTTTGCACACTCCTCCCCATCTACATGTATAGCATCCGATACTACCAGTAGTGTACTAGTGTACTCAGCAAACATGTTCGTGATTATCCCATTTGCCAACACACATGTGCTGGTTGCAACGCGTTTGTATGTTCGCTACTCTAGTACTACCATGCTAGATTAATGGCCCCTCACGAGGATTTTTTTTACCAGTTGTCGAATCATCATTCCATGTGCGCACCACGGCGTAGCAGGGTAATCTAGCTCTACGTAGTTTAGCGAGATCATAGTTGGTGTAAAGAAGAAGAACTTCGCGTACAAGTCAGCTTACGACAAGCAATAAGAGATTTTACTCTTTTTTAATTAAAAAGGCCTTCAAGATGAATACTAAAAAAACTGTCTAATTCCACACACATTTTGGCCAGATTCACTAACCAACACTTTGCAAACACTACATGTAGTGTCAGCTATACGGTTAGTGTTTGCGCGAATACTAGTTGATTCTAGGTCGATGAGTACTCAAAAACGCACCACTACCAGATTTTTGTTTTTCAGAGCTAGGTGGCGTCGCCAAAGCACGCGATGTAATCATTAGCTGTCGAGATAGAGAGAACTGAGGCATACGATCGATTGATCTTCAGATCTTCCGCTTCAAACTGTGCTCGCCTTGGTTCCAGTCAAGACATGAAAGACATGGACCCTGAGACTCGTAGGTCGTGTAGGCCTGCCATCAAGAAAAAAAAAAAAAAAAAGCAGGCTCAGGTTAGTTCGATGAACACAATTCCGACAAGATCCAAGAAACTCGAGACGTTCAGTAGACGAATGGTAGCACCACTTCGACCACTAGCAAGTACTCTGCGATAAAGAGCACACACTATAGTCTTCTGTATACAGCGGATACGTTCTTCTTGTTCGAATATGGCCTCGATTTCAATTGTCGTCGTAACCGTTAGCTGTCGTCGGATGATGACGCGGACACACTCGAGACTTTTATCCACTTTCGGTGGCATTCTCTTTCGCACATGACCACGAGGGATTTTTGCCATGAGTGAGTTCAACTCACTCAAACTGGCGAAAATCTTTACAATGCTTATTTTAGATTCCCAGAACTCCATGCTTACTGACTCATGGATGTACAGCAATAGCGCGCTCGCGCTTTTTCTTACCTGAGAATCGACGACGTTGAACGCATTTTTTCGCCTTTCCAGGCTCCCAGCGGCTTCAGCACCAATCAACGCCAACCGTATAAATATCTCTAGCTCTCAGCCTACCAAATCCATGCAGTAGTCATTGCTGCTCAGACAAATTTGGAACTGGACACGCCATTAAAATTAGCTCGTCGTTGCAGTTGCTCTTGCTAGTACGTACTAGTGAAGTACTATCTACCACGCCTGGTTATTGCTCGAAGTTCAATCCCGATGATAGCAAGTGTTCTCCGCCGCGCGCTGAAGGCATGGGTGTCCATTCAAGTGGAATACCAAGGCAGCTACTCGGACCAGCGACTTCAGCAGCTCGGATGCTATATGAAGGAACTGAGCACGCCTCGACTGCTCCTCGTTTGCGTGCTGACACCCCTCCCATGCCTCCTCCTCAGTCTGATCAAAGAGGTGCCGCCCATGGCCCCACCTGAAGCTGGGGTCTACGGGAACAGCGTCTTCTTCGCTCGATCTTGGGTGGTCATGTGCTTCATGGGTGTGTCGGCGCTACTGCAGATGGGTCACGGCGCTCCCAAGCTCAAACTGTCGAACCGGCAGATCGCCGTCGTCTCTGTATTGGCGGCCACGGTGTCCAGCCTCTTCATCTTCGGCCTCTGCGCGCTGACCTACTTCCCGCTTCCGTTCGGTCTGCTGATTGTTGGCCCACCGTTTGTGCTCGTCATCGGTGGCTGCTTCACGTACATCTCGGGGCCTCGGTGGCGCGCCGATCCGTCCTTGTTCGTCGAGGTGCAGCGCCAGCTCGTCGTGCACCAATGCCAGACGACACTGCCGTTCGTCTACCCGCTGTACATCCTCGGCTTCGTGTCTCTCACAGGCTGGAACCAAGTCATCTTCGTCGCCGTATTACCGATAATTCAAGTTATCGCGAAGAACTGGATCAGCCGTGCACTGGGTGATGACGATGATCAGAAGCCGCAATGTGTCATCTTCGTCGTGGAGGTCTACAACGCCCTCTACGTATCGAGTGTTCTTCAGACCGCATCCTCTTGGGCGTCCACCGCAGCTGTGATGGTCGTCGACTTGGTTCAGTTTTGGGTGTCTATGATCGACATTGTGAAGATTTTTGCGAGTTTGAACGCTCTCATGGCAAAAATCCCTCGTGATCATCTCCTGGCGCAAGAGAATTTCGTGCAGGTAGCTGTTCGTTTGATGGCGATCGAGGCGCAAGCCGATGCTCGCCAGGAACAGAACGAAGCCGAATCGGTGCCCACTTCAGACTGGAAGCCAGCCGTGAGCCTGCCAGGGCCTGTACAAGTACGAAACGCAAGATACGCATCAGAGTTGACAGATTCGCTGCTGAGTGAATCGAGCTGCTATCGCAAGTGGATTTTGTCCAAGAGATGTCGAGTGTCTCCGCTCGATCAACCGACGACAGCTTATGCTAGCTCTGATCTTGAACTGGAGGCCATATTCTCACAAGAAGAGCGGATCCGATTTATTCGGAAGACCAAGCGCGTGCTCTTTATCGTCGAGTACCTGCTATTGGTCGAGTATGTCGAAGTGGTGCTGCCATTCGTGTACTGTACGTCTGGAGCATCTTTGTTCTTTTGGAATTGTACTTATCGGAACTAATCTGTACCTGGTTTTTATTTATTTATTTTTCCATGACAGGCCTACATCAACTTATTCTCTTTCACATGCACAACGGCGCCTACTACGCTTCGCTAGCGGACTTGTCAAGGGATCAGTTCGCGTCCACATTGCGGAGCACTCTGCTGTACAGCCTTCTGCAGTTCATCTCATTTTTGATGCTGCTGCTAGTGCTGAAGCGAAAGCTGGGGTACTCGTCACTGCAGCAGTTGGCCTTCGTACTGGACGTGCACGCGGGTGTTGTTCAGACCAAGCTCAATTTGATTTTCGTTTATATTATGCAGGTCTCGCTCACTCACCTCGGTGGGTCGAGCTGTATTCTGTGTGTGGCTTTCGGTGGTATTGTCTTATACTTACGTGGATTCCCTGTTGCTGCTCGTAGGTACGGACTTCAGCTTCAAGTTCTCGTGGTTGAAATCCACCAACGAGTAAAAAGTCGCGAAGCAAAGAGAAAATCTACGGGCGTAATCCTTGCTACGAGAACTTCCGGTAGTGACAACGAAACAGAGCAAACTACAAGAGACGAAAGTTGATATACAGTGATTCGAAAATTCAGTCCCTCTCTTCAATCTACAATACACATCAATTGCCGTGCTGGTGTTGATACGCCTTCCACACGACGCCTCCGAGAAACGCACTGATAACGAGCATCACGGCTGCAAAAATGACCCAATCCTTCGCGCGCCCCGTTTTAGACGTGGTTTTGGCTGCCTCCGCGCCGATGCTTCTGATGTTCTGTAAGTGCGCTCGGATGTTTCGACAGGACCTTCTTCAGCTGAGGACTGCTCACGACGCTCTTGTCAAAGCCTGAGTCCTTGATCAACATCTCGACTTTCTTGCTGAGGTCCGGATGTGCTGCAGCGTCTTCACAATCGCCGAGTTCTTCTCCAACGGTACTGCTGCGCTTGGGTTCTTCCGGAAACGTGATTTGAGCATGCTTGGCACTTTCAGCCTTTCCTCCGCTTCAGCACCATTCGTAGCCTCGTCGCGAGCCGACAGTGCCTCGAGGCTCCTAATGCTGCGATAGGTGGTGCCATCGCTGGGGGTCGCGCGGTTTGAGTTGGCCACCAAGTTGGTCATCGGGGCAACGTTCTTGGCGCCGACGAGACCATCGCAACGTGCAATGAACGCGGCCACGAGGAGTAATAGTAGAAAGTTGTGGCAATGCATTTGGGTGGCGGTCGGCGCGTCGAGATTGACGGGGCTGGAAGTGAAATCGAGAATGAATTGTGTGGCGCCGTACCGGTAGTTGAACGGTTGGTCGCCACATGCCAACACGGAATTGATAAATGATGAACGGTGCTGCTCTACGTATCGTATGCAACCCGGATATCGACATACACGTACTGGTACACACCGACACAATGACTGTTCAGGTTGTCGCATACTGTACAAGTACGCATATATTCCTCTAGAGCTTGCAAGCCACAACAGTAGCAACAGCTACCTGTACGTCGTACACGTTGTCCAAGACTCACGTACGATTTATCGATATTGATTCGTCTCTTGAGTCTTCGACTCATCACAGTGGAAATTGCATCGACAAGTCGGGCAGACAATGAATTGATTTTTGAATACTGTACATGTATCGAGGGTCTCGACGCGAGACTTTCGAGATTGGGTAGTTTCCGAGGAGCCGAAGGCGAGGCGGAAGGTGATTTTTCCTGGAGGGGGAAGGTCATCAGATCAAGTGCTCGAGCTTCAACGTCAAGACTACGAAGCCACCGCTCAGCACAAGCTCGCCCTCGCAAGCTGCATGTTGTATATTTAGGTGCTTTGGTTTCCTATCCAACATGCGGAGCTGCATTGTGCAGTTTCCGAGCGGATAGGTTTTCCCAACGCTAGTTAGGATAGAAAGGAAGGGAGTCCATTCACGGAGAGGGCATTTGCTCTTTTGCTGCGGCGCGACCATCACGCTCCACCGACGGACTCATTCGGCTTCATCACGCCGCGGTCGCGCTCGCTTTCAACCCACCACGCCACTCCCTGGGTTGGCCTCTCCGATCCAGCTCTCAGGCCGGCGCCGCGGTTCACCCACGCGTCGACGTCCCTCAACCTGACTCGACGAGTCCTCGGCTAAACATGTGAATGGACTTCATTTGCCCCCATGACATGCACTCGCAAGGAAAGCATCAAGTGTCTCGTATCGAGACTAACGATCCATATTTCGGCTCCGGTATTTGTATAATGGTCTGATCCTCCAACGCGATTCATACTCGACACACTGAGCTATCATCTCTTGTGAGTCTTCTCCGCCTCGTGTGCCCTTTGACGCATAGCTGTGAACACCTACTTGTGTGCGTAGATCGAGTTTTGATTCTTCTACCGCCATCATCCATTTTCGTTTGTAGTTCCTGGAAGGTATCACCAGCCTGTTATGAAAATATGCCAACCCTCGAAAGCGTTTAGCTCTAGAAGTTCTAACGAGCAGGCCCGCAGACTTCTCTTTTCTTCATGATTTCGTATCATTGGTGGGGTGTAACCACGAGAACTTGAAGCTAAAGTCCGTGCCTAAGAGCAGCCACGCTGTCAAATTTTTAATTCAAAGACACAAACAAAATCGCTTGACCTACCGAGGTGAGTGAGCGAGACCTGCATAATGTAGACGAATATCAAATTGAGCTTTGTCTGGACGACGCCCGCATGCACTTCCAGGACAAATGCCAACTGCTGCAGTGACGAATACCCCAGCTTTCGTTTCAGCACCAGCAGCAGCATCAGAAATGAGATGAATTGTAGTAGGCTGTACAACAGAGTGTTAGCGGGACGAAACTTGGGCGCTTGAGATGCCCGCTAACGAAGCATAGTAGGCTCCGTTCTGCATGTGAAATGATATCAGTTGGTGTAGACCTGCCGTGGAAGAGTCAGCAGGCACACGTTAGTAATACAGTTCTATTGTGCCTTGCACCGAAAATGTCCACTCCCATAGCAAGTTTCCTCGATTTAATATAAAGTGAGATCGTTTTAATTTAAAACGAGCACATAATCCGTGCATCAGTCCTGATTTGTTGGCTCAGGCTCAGTCTGCTACGCCATATCAAGATCGATCTAGCGCCATATTGCTCGAAATGCCGTTTTAGATTGGCATTTCCACGTCCGATACAGTATCTGTTGCTTGCTGAACGTGTTGTGCACACGATCAGCCTCGTGGGCAATTCTAGAAGGATCGATTTATGGGTGCTGGCCTGTTTTTACAGTATTTTTTATTTGATGAGCCATTTCGATTTGACGGTTAAATCAGGATGGCAAAATGCGTGCAAGGCACAATAAGTGTCATGAAAACTAAAGACGTACAGTAAGCGAATGGCAGCACGACTTCGACATACTCGACCAATAGCAGGTACTCTGCGATAAAAAACACGCGCTTAGCCTTCCGAATGAATCGGACCCGCTCTTCTCGTGAGAATATGGCCTCGAGTTCAAGTTCGTGATCACAGTTAGTTGCCACCTTCTGGTGATGAGTGAGTTGGTGGATCGGAAACACCTGAGACCTCCGGGACGAAAGCCACTCCCGATACCACCTTGGTCCAGTTAAGAACGAGCTTGTCAACTTTGGGGCGAAGTCTGCATGTCGAGCCAGTGTAGGTCCTTTCAGGCTCGTGGCTCCCTTATGTTCTCGTGAATCACCCTCGTTCTTTTCAACTCGAGCTGTTACTCGTTCCTCAATTTCCATCAAACGAGCTGCCACCTGCACGAAATTCTCCTTCGCCAGTGGGTGGCCATGCGGGATTTTAGTCACCAACGCATTCACACTCTTGAAAATCCTTACAATGTCTATCATAGAAACCCAGAACTGCACCAAATCCACAGCCATCACAGTCGCCGTCGACGCCCAAGATGACGCCGTCTGGAGAACATTCGACACGTACAGTGCGTTGTAGACCTCCACGACGAAGATAACGCACTGCGGCTTCTGGTCGTCGTCATCGCCCAGGGCGCGACTGATCCAGTTTTTTGCGATAATTTGAATTATCGGCAACACGGCGACGAAGCTGACCTGGTTCCAGCCTGTGAGAGGCACGAAGCCGAGGATGTACAGCGGGTAGATGAACGGCAGCGTCTTCTGGCATTGGTACACGACGAGTTGGCGCTGCACCTCGACGAACAAGGACGGATCGGCGCGCCACCGAGGACCCGAGATGTACGTAAAGCAGACGCCGATGATCAACCCAAACGGAGATCCAGCGATGAGCAGACCGAACGGAAGAGGGAAGGCGATCATGCAGAGACCGAAGATGACGAGGATGGAGAACGTTGCTGCTACTACAGAGACGACGGCGATCTGCCTGTGCGACAGTTTGAGCTTGGGAGCGCCGTGACCCATCTGCAGTAGCGCCGAGACCCCCATGAAGCACATGACCACCCAAGATCGGACGAAAAATACTCCGTTCGCGTAGACGCCGGCTTCGGGTGGAGCCATAGGTGGTAGTTCTTTTACGAGACTGAGAGCGAGACATGATAGGGGCGCCAGCATGCAGACGAGTAACACTCTTTGGGTATTTAATTCATCCAGGTAGTGTCCGAGCTGCTGAAGTCGCTGGTCTGAGTAGCTGCCTTGGTACTCCACCTGAATCGACACCCATGCCTTGAGCTACGTCGTCAAGCACGGGTTAGATGTTCCATCATGTTGGTTGATGATGAAATGCCAATTTTAGTGGAGCGACCAGCTCCAAAATTGTCATCTTATCTGGGAATGAGAGAGAGAGAGAGAGAGAGCAAGCAAAACTGGACAATGTTAGCTGATTCTACGGACAGCACGATACACGAACGATGAGAGATCATTTGGGCTTAGAAAGGGATGAGTATGGGATGCCCCGCACTCGGTGCATCGTGATATTCATACATGATCCTGGATCGCAGGTCATGGTCATTGGGCACGACAACGCGGCCCGCGTTGTCGTCGACTGCACTGTATAGTAGTAACTCATCGTGTACCCGATAGCAGTGTGCACGGGCACGAAGATGTTTCGGCAGCTTCTAACGAGCTTGGTCAGAAGGCGATGAGCCATATGCCAGCAAGAGCTTCGCGTCCGCGTCGTGCGCGAACGCGACCTTCACGTCGTCCAGCAACGACGACGTGGGAGTGCTCGATCGCATGGCGTCAATGGCATTGACCACAACATCATTCGTAGCGTAGTCAGTTCGACGCGATAACACGTCGGCCACCACATTGAGTCTTCCGGGTTTGTACTCAACCCGGAAGTTATACTCTGCGAAGAACGAGAGCCATCTCGCCATCCGCTGCGAGATGTGCGGCGACTTCACAGCCGTCCGCAACGAAGCGTGGTCTGTGTAGACCACGAACGGTTTGCTTCCGAGTAGATACACTCTGAACTTCGCGAGTGCGTACTTCATGGTAAGGAGCTTCTTGTGATGCACCGGGTAGTTGCGCTCAGCTGGCTTCAGCTGACGCGATTTGTAGTAGAAGACACGATCACGACCTTCGTGGTCATGCTGCATTAATGCACATCCGATTGCGAAGTCGGATGCGTCGCACACAACGTGGAATGGGCGATCTTGGTCGGCCACCGCCACGATCGGCGCCTCAGTCAAGCTCTGCTTGACTGCATCGAAGGCCTGCTGACACTCAGCAGTCCAAACCCACTCGGCGTCCTTCTTCAGGAGCTGTAACAGCGGACGTAGGTCTGACACCTGCCCGGTGCTGGAAGATTAAAAGGAGATGTATAATAAAAATAATTCATTGTTATGTTTTGCATTAATAAAAATTCAATCATAGTCCAAAATCCCCATGAAAAAGAATTTCTTTTAATAAATCTTCCCTTAGATTGTCCATAACAATCACCATTTGTTCCTACAGGTACATCAATCCTCAAATCACCCTTAATAAACTTAAAGTGGAATTAGACAAAGTCAAGGATTGCCTGTTAGACCTTAGCGATCAATCTGGGCTGTTTCCCTCTACGGTAATGTAAAGGACTGCAAATCCTTTAATGACGGATCGATTCCGTCTGTTGTTTTATCTAAAAGATATTTTACTTTAAAATTTATCGTGTCCGCGTAGTCGTTCACGTACTTGAACAAGTACGTGGCCAAGCCAAGGAACTGCCGCAGTTGCTTGACATTCGACGGCTTCGGCCATTCATTGATCACTCTGACCTTCTCAGGGTCAGGGCGGGCACCATTCTTCCCAACGAGACACCCGAGCACGGGTATCTCGCTCGCCCCGAAGATGCACTTCTTCAGGTTCGCATAGAGCTTGTGCTTACGCATGAGCGCAAGCAGCTTCCGGAGATACACCTTGTGCATCTCAACGTCGCTCATACCGTCCGCGGCCCGGCTGTGGACAAAAACATCGTCGAAATAGCTCGGTGCGAAGTCGCGCAGAACGCCCCTGCGACCTTCAACAAGTGCGTCACGCACCTGTTGAAGGTCGCAGGGGCGTTCTTCGGACCCTATGGCACCACTAGCCACTCCCAGAGCATGCCGCTTGGCGTGCTCACAGCCGTGCGAGGGATATCGCTCTCACGCATAAGGATCTGATAGAACCCGTCGCGCAGATCAAGAGCACTGTAGATAGTGCTCCTGGCCATCGAATTGATGATGACATCTTTCACGGTATCGGTGTCTGCACCGGTATCGTCGCATCGTTCAACTTGTTGTACGCTTGAACGATGCGCCAGCCGCCCTGTGGCGTCTTGACACAGAACGTCGGAGCACTGTGCGGGGACTTCGATTCCCGCACTTGTCCAGCTTTGCGACGACTTTCAAAGAAGTCGTCGATCGCCTTGACCTGTTCTCGCGGCAGTGGCTGCTGCCGCGTGACACAGTACTTCGTGCCCGCCACGAGATCAATCTCGTGCTGGATGCCATTGTGAGGCGAGGCGGGTGAACGCCTTTATCGTCCAGGGTGTATAGCGCACGTCCGGTAGGCTTAGACCCGGGAGGTTTTAGCTTACGGAAACCCGAAACTTACAATGAATATAAGCTCCGGTTGACGTGTGACCTTGTGCAATCCCTATAGGTGTCGTTTATCTTCGGCGGACCGAGTTTCAACCTTGGGAATCGCAATTGATCAAAGATACAGGAATCCAGAGAACTTCCGGGCGCTACTCGTTCCGGGAGTCCTGAGTGGGAGCGAGATCACGAGCAAAGACCTTATCCAAAATAACCAATATCAATACAGATTTTGTACGCACAATATGCAGCCTGTCAATTTTAGGTTGCACCCCGAATACAGGTAAATTCGGGATGCCCCACGCGCACCATTTCTGAAATGTCAGGAGAACAATACAGGTACCTTCCTACCACACGCAATCTACAATCGGGTCATAGGGGGCGATTGCCACAACCTCCTAAAACGCAGGGAGTATGAAATGCAAGCGCACACTGAGAGTGCACGCCGCAACTGGGAAATGAAACAGGTGTACCAACCCGAACAATACTTTTGGGTACCTGACTTGGGTTGAAGATGTAGTGAGATGTTTTCGGGGGCCTTGGGCCAGGCGTTACTCAACGCTCGCAGCGGGGCTCCGAATGGTACACCCTCTCGTGGGCTCCTAGGCGGTACACTCTCCCGTGGGCGGCGGCTGTCCTTAGGCGAATCACAAATCCGGCACTTGTGCACTTGAACGCAAAACAAACTCTGTTGATCTTTATCCTCTTCTCTCTCTCTTTGTAAATCTCTCTTCTTCTTCGTATACTTCCCTTCGTCTTCGTATACTTCCCTTCTTCTTCGTATGGTCTTGTTACCTTGAGGGCCGTTGGATTCTTGCGCGGTCTCCTCTGCTCATATCTTGACACACTTGGTTGGGTTCACTTGACTTCAGTATACCCGAGCGTCGCGTCGCGGCGCACACTCATCACTTGATGCCGGAGGGACTTGGGTGCCTGACCTTGGGATCTGCTGCACTGATTACGCCTCGGACTCAGACTGGCTGACTCTCCATAGTGAAACCAAGTCATAGCCGGAACTGGCGCCTTGGTCGCTGACTTCGCTGACTTGGCACGTTCCGGGGCGTCCGTCCATTGGCCACAGTGTCTTGAGACTTCTTCATTCAGGGCAGTCATGGTCCATTCGGGACTGTCAGCACTTGGGCACTCCGGGCGCTGTCCATTCCGGATAGTTGCACTCCATTCAGGCTGCCGGTTGTCCATCCAGGCTGCCGTCGACTCCACGAGCTTCAGTGACCACTTGGGCGCGCTGCTTGAGGTCTTCAACTCGTTGTCGGGTCACACTCGGGGTCTTCGTAGTCGCAGTGTCCTGGATGTTTATCTTCTTCATGGTAGTGTCGTCATTCAGGGTGTCGATCGCTTGGTGAGCTCGAGTAAGTTCACGCTCGGGCTGCTGAGGACTCGAAGTATCTTGAGGGGATGTCCTGGTCTCGCCAAGAAAGGTAGCCCTCCGGGATACGTTCACTGGGGCACTTCATAGTCTCCCTTCGTCAGACTAGGTCGGGGTCGGACTGGGTGCGGCGCACCTCCGGCCAGTTGAGGTCAAACGCGACCAGACATCCATACTCCACATTCTCTCCAGCACTCTTGGGCGTTCCGCAAGCACGCCAACCTAGATCAGTCCTTATTTCCCACGCCCTCGCTCTTCTTGGATCGGCAACCGGGGCCAGCTGCGCGGGCGCTCTTTCGAAATCTCAAGTCGCCTCGTGTCACTTGTCCTCCGGAAGCTCCGCAGGGATCTCCTTCGGAAGCACGTCCGCGTGCTCCCGTAGAAGCGACTCCTCTTCAGCGCGTCCCAACTCTGCTCCTCAAAGTGCTCCTTCTTAGTCTTCGCACTGAGAGTGTACTCACTCTCAGTGGTGCTCTCCATGAAGAACTGCCTCAGTTCTTCATTCTCGCTCTTCGTTCTCTCGGTGTCCTAGATAATGCATATTTGCTCGATGCGTCCATCGTGCAGGTCACGCACGCGCGAAGCGCTTCCAGCTCATGACTGGAAGCGAAGTCAACTCCGACGCTTGCGTCGGAGGATTAGCGAGAGTCATCTCCCCGTACCGGAACCCGGTGCAGGTACGCGTCAAGACGTTCAACGTCTCGACGTCCGGCTTGTCAGCCTCCGTCTACCCGGCAGACATTCCTTGTAGCGCCTCGGCCCCTGGCCGAGACTTGCGCAGCGATCTTCGCATGCGCCGTCTTCTTTTCTTGCGGAGCCCGGCTCCGCTTGGTTCTTGACCTCGTCCAGGCCCAGGCTTGGACGGGTGTTCTTCTGTATTACCGTCGGCGGGTACATCCCGCGGGCGAGCGACTTCAAGCCCCGCTTGGTCGCCCGGCGCTTCGTCGTGCAGCCCGGCCGCACGACAGCATGCAATTTTTCCGGTGCGGGACGTTTGCAACCGTCCGCACCGCCTGCAGCGTCGGCTCCCGGAGGCGACACGCCATCTTCACCTCGACGCCTGTCATTGGCGGAGCCTTTCGTTTCGAAATGTATATTTCGCTTCGCAGCGTCGGTTCCCGGAACCGAGGTGACCTTAATACCTCGACGTCATCCATTGCCGGAGACCCCCATTACGGAGGGTACGTCGGCTCGGGGAGCCGACGAATCAAACTCATCGACTTCCGGAGTCGACGGCGTTCTATCAGCTTGGCCCGGCCAGACCTGAACCAATCAGATTCGCGTCAGCCGCCACGGCTGAGGCGTGTGACTTGCCCTTGGCATCCGCGCCCCTCATGGCCGGAGATCTTTTCTGATTCGCTGAAAAGCGGGTGTTGACCTCCGAGGTCAACACATTTTCGTCATTAGCCGTTAGCAGCTCTTGCGCGGGTGCTCGTGCGCGCTCAGGGTGCTCCGGGACAGCGGCGTTAGGCGCTGTCTCGACTGTGGAGTCGCGCGCACCTGTCGGTGCGTGCGTTGCGGCAACAGGGTCATCGCTCACTGCTCCGCTGTCGCGACCGAAGCGCACGAGAGTGCGCTTCTCCCAATGAATGACTGGATCATGCCGTGCAAGCCACGGCATGCCCAACACAATGTCAAACTTATCGTCCAGATCCAGGACGATGAAAGTTTCGACAAACACTCGATCTTCATACGCGAAGCGCACGCGTACCATGCGCTTCTCGGTCTTCACGACGGCACCCGTTGCCAGTCGTACCTCCAACATACTTCGAGGTATCTTTAAATCCTCGAAGCCAAGCCTTGATAGACTTCGCAGTCGAACAAAGTTCTTTGACGCGCCAGAATCTACTAGAGCACGACGAGAGTCGCTAGCTCTCATCGACTTCACATTCAGTATGAGAAGGTCAGGCTTGTCATCTTGGCTCTTGGAGTGAGAATGGACCTTACTGGGGGCTGCGGTCCTCAGTGGCGTCCAGCGTGTTTTGTTTGGTTGCGACGGTGCCCGGCACCGCTGCGATAGCCACCCTGCTGGTGCACGAGGGCCGTTCACTCTCGAGCAAAGTGACCGACTCTACCACAACGGTAGCATCGCACATTGGTTCCTTCCGACTGCTGGGGTCCAGCAGTTGCAGCACTCGAGAGGTCCATGGGTTCTGGACCTCCCGTCCTCACTACCGGGCGTGGCTGTGGCCTCAGCACATGTGCATGTAGCTCCGGCTAAACTACTCCTGTATTGCAAGGGTAATTGCAGCTTCGAGAGTACTTGGGTACTCACGGAAGAGATAGGTCTTCACAGGCCCATCTCTAAGTCCTTTCATGAACGTGACGACCTTGGTCGCCTCGTCGATCGGGTTGGTCACAATGTGCGAGACCAAGTACCGTGCTCTCTGGGCGTAAGCACTGACGTCATGCTTACCCTGCTGTAGATCGAGGAACTCTGCCCTCGACTGGAACACATTTTGCGGGGGCTGAAACGCTTGTCTGAGCTCCTCCTTGAAGCCTTCGTACGTGCCTGAAGCACGTAGGGTTGGAGAGTTGGCATCCATACGCCCAACTTCTTGCACGTCTGTCCAGGCATGACATGGCGAACGCGACCTTCGGCAACAGGTCGACAATACGTCGAGCTGCAATGGCAGTGTCGAGTTCGACAAGCCAACGGAGGAGAGGCTCGAGACATAAGTACTCACAGCTGCTGTCATCCCGGACGGCACTGCGGTAGTAGCAGCAGCATCGCGCTGCTCCGTCAGGATGAAACCCAGAGCAACACCATGTTGCTCTGTCGGCGTTAGCGTACGCAGCATCGTAGCTACAGCCGCCTCACCAATGACGGTTGACAGTCGTTGGAGGGCCTCCCACTCCGGATCCGGCAGATGGGGACAGTCAGCGCGCGCAACGTGAGTTGCAGGCGTGGTGGAGCTTTCCACGGGCACCTCTGTATCCATGGGAAGGTTCTCTACTCCACGTTCGTGCGGTGACGTACGGGGAACTCAACTAGTCGGTCGTTGGACCGACTACAAAGTGCTACCAGGTGTAATGGGCCTACTTTGGTCACTACTTTAGCTTACACGTGTGCGCACGTGTATGAGGAAGCGTAACTTAGTTTATACTAGAGTTAATTATACTCGGGCCTCCGAGTATAGATTAATCTAAATAAACGATCCCAATAATGTTTTTGGGTTAAAATGAGAACTGCTATTTTTGTTTTATGTTTTCTGACTTCCTCTAAATGTAATATTCTAAGTTAGAAATCTGCCAACGGCTGATTGGCAGAATTCCAATGCTATGCGTGTCGCTCATTGGCTAAAAGATGCTGCTTTCAGCCAATAGGATTCCTAAGTCTCTATGGACCACCCGTCGTGGTGATCGTAAATGCATGCAGCCATTGGTGTGCCTTACACCAAGGTCGAGAAAGTCTTTCGAACCTCTAACAGACGTCGCGTCTGTTAGAGTTACAAGTGACTGTCGCCACTTGTGCGTGTAACCCTGTTACAAGAACTCCTCCGGTACATTGGGGCACTTGTACTTGCGCGCCTCCATCACACCCCTCATTCACGTGAGCGATAGCACCTGTGGTAGCACGTACAAGTGCATGACGTTCAGGCGCTACAGCAGCTGGCCTTCCCATCCTAAGTGCACCACGTTGGTTACCATCGACGCGAGCTCGTCGCCGTGGGTCACGCTCAGCGCGCGTGGAGAAATTATGAAGCCACCGCCCTTGCACGTCGTGGCTACAGTCACTCGTAACTCTAACAGTTACAATAACTGTTAGGGAATGAATACTTTCTCGATCTTGGTGTACGTCCCACCAATGGCTACATTCATTTGCGACCACCGTGCTGAGATCGCAGTTCGAAGAACTGTCGATTGGAGAATGTTTTGGATGTCATCGATCAACATTCGCGTTACATTCGAAGCTACTCCCGCCACCGGATGTCACCGAACGACATTCATGCTCATGGAGTCGGGGTGTTTTTTTTTCTTTCATTCAGCGATCCGATTGATAGATAGACATCAGACAGAGAATTATAAATCGACCCCTGCTGCAGTCTGTAATAAAGGTGCAGTTGGGCGTAAGGCTAAGTGGCACGCTGCAGACGGAAACTTTCGTAACTTCGACTGAGTAGCAGAGGTGAGTACATGTAGCAGAGGTGACAATCAGGTAGGTACCCGTACCCGTTTCGTAACTGTTTACCCATACCCGTGATTAGCCATGGACAACCAAACGGGATTGTGGGGTTATACCCTCCCCTTTCGGACACAGATTTTCTTCTGCACGCATTGATTTCAGAGATATTATTGTGCCTTGCACGTATTTTGCCACCCTGATTTAACCGTCAAGTCGAAATGGCTCATCAAATAAAAATACTATAAAAACAGGCCAGCACCCATAAATCGATCCTTCTAGAATTGCTCACGAGGCTGATCGTGTGCACACATGTTCAGCGAGCAACAGATACTGTATCGGATGTAGAAATGCCAATCTAAAACGGCATTTCCAGCAATGTGGCGCTAGATCGATCTCGATGTGGCGTAGCGGACTGAAGCTGAACCAACAAATCAGAGCTGATGCATGGATTATGTGCTCGTTTTATTTTAAACGATCTCACTTCATATTAAATCGAGGAAACCTACTATGGGAGCGGACATTTTCGGTGCAAGACACAATAATTGAAAATCGTGTGGTCACCGGAGTTTGCCGTGGCAAAAAAAAACCAATCGGCAGGCTGATATTGTTCGAATCCCCACGCTCATTGCAATGAGTCTAGATGGATTAGGTAAAACATTCCACTAAAACTTTGCAAAAACTACTTCTTTTTTTTAAAAAGATTAGATGGGAAGTATAGCTTGATGTTTTTTTTTGTTCAACATATTTTTATCCAAAGCCAACTCTATCCACCCGCAACGCCGTTACGTCATATAGCGTGGCGAACGAGCTCCGTCAGCGGAGTCTCAAAAACAGCTGCACCTGGTGGTATGTCTTCGCTGGAGAAACGCTAGTAACAAATGCAAAAAGAATGACGACCGTGTATAATATCGGGAGAAGTGTATTTCAATATAATCGAGCTATGAATGGTTCTCGTGGGGCAATTAAAAATCTAGCTGCACTCCTGATAGATCTCAGTTTTGACTAATCAAAATTAAAGCAAATTACTGGCTTCATCGGGTTTCCAGTTCGGTTGAGCAGTCAGCCTGGTAGCGCTAAATACTCGAATGTACGGATTTTTCATGTTTTTTCGCCACCTGCAAGTTTCCGAGCACAACACTTGAACTCAAAAACTAAGGGATTCAGCCTGGGCATCAGCGCATATTTCAGTGGTAGGGAGGAAGAAAATTACGTTGATTACCTAACCAACCTACTAACACAAAATAACTCAAGTTAAAACTAAATTCGTGGAGTCTTTTTGCTCGTCGTGAACAACGCTATCTCTCGTGTACCAGTGCCGGAGACGCCGATCCGCTCGCGTAGCAGCGAAAACCAGAGTTGGAGCTTGCAGCTCCGGCCCGACCAAGGCGCCATACATACAATAAGAGTGTCTTTGTTGAGGAACTAGCAGCGAGCTTACAAAACGCTGGTGTCTAGTAGCCCCGAAGTCCGTTGGGAGCCGGCACGAGAGCGGCATCCGATAGCGCGACGTCGGGGCAGCATCCGATATTGCGGGAGCACATGCGTTTTGGCCGATTTAAAACGGCAATTCCGATCTGCTTGGTCAGCTCGACCGAGGTTTAACAAGCTAAATCGTACCCTCATCTTTATCTCTGAGCTGCAAATTATATCCGACACAATATATCCGACTTTGGACCATCGGAATTGCCAATTTTTTTGCAAGGCACAATAACTACAAAATAACTAACGTTAAAACTAAATCTGTGGAGCCCTCATCTGACGAGCAGGAGGACGTAGAACGACCAAGGTGGGTTTGGCAAACCCAAGCGTTGAAGTACCAATTCGTCGGAATGATGATATATGAACTGGTAGTGCCTTTGAAAAGAAGTGGATAAACTTGGTACACTTGGTTGTATAGTGATGGATTAGGCAGATGCTGCGGCTGCGAAGCAGCCGCAGGAGACGCTCAAGTACATCGTTCCCCTGTAAGAGCATCCGTACAAGCTAGCTTCGAAATGTGAACCCCCCTCGGGTCCCCAATAGTAAATGGAGACTTAGGATTCCTATTGACTGAGATCAGCATCTTTTAGCCAATGAGAGACATGCATATAAGCGGAATTCTGGGAACCAGCCGTTGGCAAATTTCTATCTTGGATTATTACATTTAAATAAAGCCAGGAACATAAAACAAAAAAAGCAGTTCTCCGTTTAACCCAAAAACATTAATTGGACTGTTTATTAGAATAATCTATACTCGGAGGGCCGAGCATAAATAACGACATCGTGCTTGCCCTGCTGCAGGTCAAGGAACTCCGCTCTTGACCGGAATTCATTTTCCGGCGGCCCAAACGCTTATTGAGATCCTCCTGGAAACCCTCGTACGTGCTTCAGCACGTACGATCCGAGGGTCGACGTGCTTACGCCCAACTTCTCCCTCGTCCGCCAAGATATGGCATGGGGAACGCAACCTTGGACAAAGGGTCAACGCTACGACGACCCGCAATGACAGTGTCGAGTTCGACATGCCAACGGAGGAGAGGTTTGTCCTCTCTTCAACATAATTGCTTACGGTTACTTTCAGCGATTGTGTGCGCGGTGTCGTCTGGGACGACACCGTGGTAGTGGCAGCAGCATCACGCTGCTCCTTTAGGATGAAGCCTAGAGCAACGCCATGTTGCTCTGTTAGCGTTAGCGTACGCAGCATCGTAGTAACAGCCGCCCCACCAATGACTGTTGACAGTTGTTGGAGGACCTCCCACTTCGGATCCGACAGTAGAGTAGGCCAGGGCGTACAACGGGAGTTGTAGACGTAGTGGAGCTTTCCATGGATACTTCGATTTTCATAGGAAGTTTCTCAGCTCCGCGTTCGTGCGGTGACGTACGAACTCAGGTAGTCGGTCGTTGGACAGACTACAAAGTGCTACCACGTATAGGGAACCTATTTTTGCTGACTGAAACAGCTTACACGTATGTGCACGTGTATGAGGAAGCGTGGGTTAGTTTTGTTTAGACATGCTTACGCTCAGAGAGCACGATACTTGGTCTCGAATATCGTGACCAAAGCGATAGACGAGGTGACCAAGGTCGTCACGTTCATAAATGGACTGAGAGATTGGCCTGTGAAGACCTATCTCTTCCGTGAGTACCCCAGTACTCTTGAGACTGCAACTACTCTTGCAATGCAGGAGGAATTTAGCCTGCGGCAGACTGAGCTACATGCAGATGTGCCGAGGCCGCAGCCGCGCTCGGTGGTAAGCACGGGAGGTCTCAAATGCTGCGACTGCTGGCTTCCAGCAGCGACAAGGAAGTAGTATGCGATGCTACCGTTGCGGTAGAATCGGTCACTTTTTCTCGAGAGTGCACGGCGCCCGTGCACCAGCAGGGTGGCTATCGCGGCGATGCTGGGCATTGTCGCAACCAAACAAAAAAAAACGTTGGACGCCAGTAGGCGAGCGCCCTACTGGTGATGCCGTTCCGCGGGGTCGACCAGGGGCATGCGACACTGAGTGCTGCGGCCCCCAGTGAGGTTCATCCCCAAGAAAAAGATGACAAGTCTGATCTTGTCATCCTGAACATCTATTCAATGAGAGCGAGCGCCTCTCTTCGCGATTAGGTAGATGCAGACGTATCGAAGAACTCTGTTCGACTGCGAAGTCTATCAAGGCTTGACTGCGAGGGGTTAAAGATACCTCGAAGTCTGTTCGAGGTACGAATGACAACAGGTGCCGTCGTAAGAACCGAAACCCGCATGGTACGCGTGCGCTTCATGTATGAACAACGCGTGCTTGTCGAAACCTTTATCGTCCTGGGTCTGGACGATAAGTTCGACATTGTATTGGGCATGCCGTAGCTTGCACGGCATGATCCGATCATCGATTGGGAGACGCACACCCTCGTGCGCTTTGGTCACGACAGCGGAACCGTGAACGAAGGCCCTGCTGCCACAACACACGCACCGGCAGGTCGCGCGATTCCCCAGTCAAGAGAGCGCGTAACGCCGCTGTAACGTAGCGCCATGAGCGCGCGCAAGAGCAGCTAGCGTCGGCGTTGCCGTCGACGACTAAAGAAGGAAATGCGTTGACCTCAACAATCGACACCCACTTTTTAGCGAATCAGGAGAAGTGTTCGGCCTCCTAGGACATGGATGACGTAAACAAGTCATACCGGTCGGTGGTGGAGACTTGCGCGAATTTGATTGAATCAAGTTAGAACAATGATAGAAGGCAATGTGGTAAAACGCCGTCGACTCCCGGAGTCGACGGCTCGGATGAATTTAATTTGTCGGCTCCGGGAGTCGACGCTGTCTCGGTCATAGAGGGCTCCGCCAACTATATGTGTCGAAGCGACAGTAGCGTGTCGACGCCGGGAGGCAACACCGCAGGCGGTGCGGATGGTTGCAAACGTCCCACACTGGAAAGAGTTGCGTGTTGTCGTGCAGTTGGATTGCACGACGAAGCGCCGTGCGACCAAGCCGCGCTTGAAGTCGCTCGCCTGCGAGATGAACCCGCCGACGGTTTTAAGGAACCACACCCGTTCACGGCTGGGCCTGGACGAGGTAAAGAACCTTGTGGAGCCGGGGTCCTCAAGACAAGTCTAGCCAAGGGCCGAGACGCTACAAGAAACGTCTGCCGGGCAGACGGAGGCTAAAAAGCCGGACGTCGAGACGTGGAATGTTTTGAAGAATACCTGTGCCGGATGCCGGTAAAGGGAGATGGCTCTCGCTAATCATCCAACGCAAGCGTCGGAGTTGACTTCACTTCCAGTCATGAGGTAGAAGCGCTTCGCGCGTGACTTGCACATTGGACACATGAAGCCGATATGCATTCTTTCGGATGCCGAAAGAACGGAGAGAGAGTATGAAGAGCTGAGGCTGTTCTTCCCTGGAGATCACCGCGGGGGGTTGAGGACACTCTCAGTGCGAAGACGAAGAAGCAGCGCTTTAAGAAACAGAGCTGAGACTCGCTGTAGACCCTGCAAAGTTTCTGCAGGACAAGAGCATCCAGTACGCGATTGATCTCGTGCCGGGCACGAAGTACTGTGTCACGTGGCCACTGCCGCGAGAGCAAGTCAAGACGATCGACGCCTTCTTGGAAAGCTGTCGCAAGGCTGGACAAGTGCGGGATCGAATTTTCCGCACTGCGCCCCGGCGTTCTGTGTCAAGAAGCCACAGGGCGACTAGCGTATTGTTCATGAATACAATAAGCTGAAAGATTGCGACGATACCGGCGGAGACACCGATACCGCAGAAGATGTTATCGTCGATTCGATGGCCAGGAGCGCTATCTACAGTGCTCTTGATCTGCGCGACGGGCTCTATCAGATCCTAATGCGTGAGAGCAAAAACCCCTCACGGCTGTGCGCCCACCGAGCGGCATGATCTGGGAGTGGCTAGTGGTGCCATAGGGTCCGAAGAACGCCCCTGCGACCTTTAACAGGTGTGTGACGCACTTGCTGTGCTCGGTGCGTGGAACTGCAGACGTATGGAGCGACGTTGAGATACACAAGGTACATCTCCGGAAGCTGCTTGGGCTTATGTGCAGCGCGTTCAACGTTTGAGCAGGCGCTAGACACGACTCCCTACCTCGAAGCGGTCTGTGAAGTCTAAGCGACCTGCTCCCTCAGGGCTGTCATCTTCTGCTTCAGAGAGGCAAAATCACGGCTATGAAGCTGCTTCACGGCAGTCATCCGCTCTTCGAGAGACGGGGACCCAAGGTCAACCCCAGGTTGGCCATACCCGGGGCGTCTTCCCTCCACCGCTACCTCCGCTCCGTGGCGCTCACGGCTCAACACGTTGGATTGTTGAGCGTAGCGTTGCCAATAGTATCCCGAAAACGAGCAGGTAGCCGGTTCGCTATCGTATTCGTTGGAGAGGGTTTCCGCCACACCAATATATATGGGAGCCGCGGAACTTCCTGCTGCAGGCCGTGCCGGAAATTGTGAGGGCGTGGGAAGCTGGCCACGCACTGCCGGCGCGGAGGTAGTGCGAGAGCTGTGATCACCCGCAGCGCCCGAAGCTTCACCTTCTTCGCGTTCCTCGCCTGTTAGGAACCTTGGACAAAGTGCTTTGAGACTCACAGGTACACGAACCGTCGTGCACCCATTTAGGCCGTGGTCGGTTAAGCGCACCGCGCCCGAAGGGCACAACATGCGCTGGCGACTCTCGGGAACAGCCCAAGGAATGCCAGCGTCCACAGAGGGTGCTCCAACCGCCGTCGTGTCGAGTACATCTTGAAATGATCACGGGCTTCTTTAAACCACTCACGGCAAACGATCTTTGTTGAAGTTATCAACAATGGCATTACAACTTTGACAAAGTACCTGCCACTCGGGAACTTTGCTGCGAGAAGAGGGCGTCGGGCTGAACAAGTACCGGAGCTCGTGAAAGAGCCTGATAAAATAATCGCGCCTTTGATCTGCCATCAGATCAAAGTGCTGCGCCTCCGCCACAGGGATATTTATCCCAAGGGTACCACAACGAAGAGCACATTTATCAGGAGGAGGCACAAACAGTTTGATTGGTTAAAAATATAAGTAGACGGCTTCAAGCTGGGAAAGGAGCGCTTGCAGGAGCTTCTCGAGGCCACATTCAAGAACTTGCTGCTGCACGGCCAGCCAGTTGCCGTGAAAGCGGCCGCACCGAGATCCAGTAGCGCGGCACCACGAAGCCTTCGCTCAGCATGGACATGCCGAACACGCCCCGCGCCCAGCACGATGCCCATGATGTAGTGCGGCACCGTGGTGCCACTCGCGTGCATCAAGGACTCTGCCACTACGAGCAACAGGAACAAGTTGAGCAAGGAGTACTCGAACGCGTGTCCCCCCCAGGAGCTTCACCAGCGCCGTCGACATGACCGCGATGAGGAAGATGCTTGGCAGCGTGGAAGATGCGCAGCAGCGTGGCCAGAAAGTTGGCGCACACGTCGCTCAGCTAGCAGTTGGCGCGCTCGCGGGCGAACACGACACGCTGCTCGAAGGAGAATGACAGCACGGCCACCGACATGAACACCAGGAACCCATGCACGTAGAAGAACAGCAGCGGCACCAGGTCCGCGTCCATCAGGTCGTCGTTCGTGCTCAGATGGCCATGAAGCTCAGGCAGCAGTGCAGGAATGGTCTACATGCATGGCCTCCGACTCCGTCGAGAACCCGAACATCGCGTCCTTCTGGACCACGAAGCTCGTCAAGATGAAGCGCATCTACCTCGACTACATCTGTTCATCTTCCACCACAGTTAGAGACATGGTGCTGCAGCTAGTATAAACCCATTAACTCGTGGCCAATTCGCTCATACAGCTTCAACATGGGAGAAGTGTTATGCTTCCATACTGCCAGATCTCTACTCACGTTGCCCATTTACAGATTCCCCCGCAAACCGCTCGGGCGTGCATCGCTAGCACCAAGCTAGTAACGGTGTGTGGTGTGGTAACAAAGCCCGGTGCCGTGAAGACTTGGGAGAAGCATCGAGTTGAGCGTGCGCTGGGGATGATGTTAGGGATACTGAACGCTGTGGTAAGTACATAGTAGACGTGATACTCGATCTTGCCGCCTAACGTACGTTGGTGTTGTGAAAGTGCTTCAAGCCGTTTCGTTTGCCTTGTGTCGAGCGATCAAAGGTACATCGTTGTTCCATTTCACACTGATGCATGCAACTTACAAAACTCCGTCATGTTAAACGTTCCTTACAGAATATCAACGAAGATGTTTTTATATTATTTTGCTTGTGATCGAGTGATATGCATTGATCTGTGATGCGCTTACAGGTGCATCTCGCGCTCGTATTCCGCCCGCATTCCTAACAATGAGAATGGACAGTCGCCGACCACATAATCACCAGGTACAATGCCCACCCCGGCTTCTTCTACATCTCCAAGTGGTGCGGTGCAGCTTCGAATATTGTGGCCAGGTTGGCTGCAGCGGCTGCAGTAATAATCCCCCTTCTTCTGCTTGAGAGGGCCTCTCACCTGGTCTTCAAAAAAGGCTGCGATTTCTTCAGTCTCATCTTCCTCTCCAGTTGCTGTCGCTGCTGTGAACTCTTGACGTGCCGAGCCACCGGACGTCTTGCTGCACTCACCTCTATTTTTCGTTCTCTTTTTTCCTCTGGTGATATATGCTGCTTCTTTAGGTTGCATTAATGCGCGGCCAGCTTGCCGATACAGCGGGGGTGGCAACACTTGAGCATAGCGCTCGAGGATATCGTATATCGGCAAGCGAATGCTTATCGACTGAAAAGCTGCGTGCATCTTTGGTATCAAGTACGCATCGTGAAAAAAAGCCTTCACGTCGTATCTGGGCAGGCTGCTATCAATTTGGCGCGAGCGCCAATACGCGACCGCTTGGATGTGTCGGCATGGAATCTTCATCTGCTCAGCTACTGTGCACCTAGTGCAGGATCCTAGCTCCATGTTGACTTCGTAGAGATGAGCGCTATCATCTTTACTTCGAGAGTCAAAAGCGTCGAACACATAGAAAAGAGGAGAGTCACCCTGAACCACGGTCTGCTGAGCCACACGAAGCTTTTCTTCATTAAAAAGCTTCATGCCATGGGGCGTCACATCGCAGTCCGCATCAACCCAGCCCTGCAGCATCTCCTTACGCTTTTGAACGACCTTAAGAGCCCGTGCGCAGTAAGTCATCATGGAGCCAAGTACCAGTTTGTTCCGCACACCTTTCCAGAGCAAACCATTGTTTTCCCCCTCAGCCGCACTGGTTGTTCGAACACCAAACAACGGCAAAGTATCGCCATGACTAGAGAGAGGATCCCACGAATCGGCCAGCCATTGCTTTTCCTCCGCCGTTGGCTGCATGTCGCCAACGACGCACCAATCCGTAGGATGGATACTTCGTAGATAACTGCATACTCGCTCTTCCACGAGCTGGTCACCAACAATCTTGCTGATGCCAGTAGGATACCGGCCTTCGATACCAGAGGCGACGTGATCAAATCCGGCAGTAGTAGAAGCGTCTTGCAGTGCCAAGATGCTGTCTTTTACGTCCTGCATATTGAGCTTCAGACTTTGAACTTGTCCATCACATTAAAACGGATGTGCACACTGCAGAACTTCAAATGCACCTTCAGTCCTACTTTCGCCAACACCGCTTGCGCACCCAACTGCTTACCTCGATCACATAACGTGGGTCGGTCTTGTAGGTTCAACCCCGCAACAATGCCGTTCGCGAAAAACCACGCAAAATTGTCAACAGTCTCCTTGTGCACTTAAGCAACGGCAACGGGAACATTCTTTTTGTCCCCGTCTTTCCCAATAAGGCTCATACAGATTCCATTGTACATTGGATCCTTCATGTGAGTTCCATCGCACTCCCAGACAGGTAATAAAGCATCTTGGATGCTCACCACACTAGCGATCGATAAGAAAGCTCTGAAAAACCTTCCCTGATCATCTAATTGGCAGCACACGTGAGAACCAGCGTTGGTTTTGGCGAATTCCTGCAGGAAACTTGGGATACGAGCATATTCCTCGATAGGGTTCACTTTTTTCTTCGCCTTCGCGCGCTGAATAGTTTTGTAAACCATGGCTGGCTGATTTTGCATATCGACGCCGTGAATCGTGCTCATGTTGTTGACGACACGCGCTAATGAGGTACTGTGACCCTCTACAATAGCCGCACGGAAACCAGGCTGTTATTCTAGAAATTCACTCGTCATCTGCGCGGAACTACTACAAAACTGGGCATGACCATCGGCAACTTTCGAGATATACCAGGCTCCATCAGGAACATGCGAAAACTTAGACTTAGGCTTCTTACGTTTTGTTTTGCTCGTCCCCGCACTTATTTCCGATTCACGCTTGCGATTCAGTGCAATGAACCAGGGACAACCGCCTTCATGGTCCGAGCACCGCCACTTCGTGTGAAGCGAGCCGACCTTCTCGCGCTTGACAGCCTTGTTCATGTTGAAAGCATATCGCCTGATAAACGAGCCTGCGTCTTCCAAATTCGTGAAGAATGTTCCAACTGCAGGCTCTTCAGAACGGCTTGCCAAGCCGACCCTGCTGAGGGCTACCTGCGGTGCTTGCATGACGAGTTGGTAGCTAAGCGGTAAGATGGTGTTTCGTTTGCCTTCGACCTAAGTATACTTTTTACTTATATTTTTAACCAATCAAACTGTTTGTGCCCCCTCCTGATAAATGTGCTCTTCGTTGTGGTACCCTTGGGATAAATATCCCCGCCACAGTATCACCCCGGATGTCGCTGCATGCGTGCAGTGGGATTAGATTTGGAGGCACTGTGTTGTCCACCCGTGCCGCGATCTCATTCGCGGACGATCTAGGGATCCCGCGCCGCAGGAACATTGCGCGGACAACTTGCAGCCGCCACGGCGCGCGGGGAGCTCAAGGCTCAGCAGCAGAGAGCGGAATGTCACTCTCGCCGCGTGAACGTGAGGCGAGGCGGGCGAACGCCTGACCGCCCAGGGGTATAGTTGAACGCGCCCTGGACGTAGACTCCCGAATGGGGTGCACCCAGAACAGAACCCTAGCCGGAGAAATACACCTAGATGTAAACTCCAACCGGGGCGGCGTGTGTCCTTGTGAACAATCCCTGTGCGTTCGTTTGTCTTAGTAACCAGGGGTCTGCAACTGTGGATGAGTTGTCTTGATACTTGTAGGTCGCTAGGTAGCTGGGCAGAACGTAACCTTCCTGGACGTCGCCTCTAGCAGCTTTAGATAACCCAACAATACAGATAGTACAGAGTTATACACACACGTAGCCCTTCCTTATTCTTTTGGACCGTGAAAGGGTCGGTCACTACTCAAGTCGACTTCAGCCGGACTCGAGGACAGTGGTCATTCCCGGTCGGCTAGCTCACGCGCACCACCCTCAAGTACGGAGGAAAACTTAACACAATCAAATATGTTCTACCACACAATAGCACTTAAATCAATAATTCCCACCAGGAAGATACCGTCGTCTATGTTCAAGTTTTTAGAATATTAAATACCAGGATATCACACACAAAAGCTACATCACCAATTAATTCCTACAGGCTAAGAGCTGAGTGGCCAGCAGCCGCCCCCTCTTTTTGAGCCTCACTTTCGAAATCAGCGGCCAAGAGCCCAAATGGCCGGAGCCCGCGAGAAGAGACGCACAGCTCGCATCCTGCGTGGCGAGACAACGATGTGGAAGGCCGTCTGGAGGGAGCTGAAAGCGAGTGGGTGGACGCACAAACTTCCCCCCGTTAGCTCCCTCGAGACACAGTGGAAATTTATTCCCCCGGGCGGGAGCGCGTCCGGCACGGAGGGCAAGGACTACTTCTTGGGAGAGGACCGTGTTCTCGCCCACTACGCCCGTGGTATGTAATGTATTTTGGCTATTCTATGGCGTAGCCAGTGCTGTGTTTCTGGTAACAGTTTATTCGACGGAAGGCACTCAAGCTCTGAGTGCAGCATGCATTGCAAAAGGTATATTGACACGATTAGGTTAGCATATTGAACGGTTATCTAACTAAAGGGTTGGCGCTGGCGATGCTGCAGCTCCGGAAGAGTTGGTGGTGCACGTGCGCCAGCCCCGCACGCGTCACCCCCGCGTGAAACAACAGGTCAAGCGGCGACTACGCCTCCGGGCGCTGCGGGCGAAGAGGCAACACCGCCTCCGGATGCTGCTAGCGAAGCAGCAGCCCCCGTTTCGACAACCCTTGCGTCGGCAGCAGCGACCGAGGGGACGCCAGCCTCATGCCAGCGAAGTGCACCTGTGAAACGTCCGCGGGGTAAGTCTGTGTATTGTATATGGTATCAACGTTTGTGCTCATCATTCATTTCATGTGTCAACAGGTCGTACTAGCTTGGAGAGCGACGATGACGACGGCGAAGAAGAAGCTGAGTATCAATTGGTGCCGACGACGTCCCGAGTACTGCGGCCAAGACGCTCCACGGATGCTTCACCTCCCGGTACTTCTCTGTTTGGCTCATCGGACGAGGAAGGCGGCGCCATGGACAACACCGCAGACAGCGATTTCGATGCGACAGCCGATCAGCCTGAGGGTAAGCTTATGGTGTATTTAATGTGCTGTATTATATTATTTATACATACACTGTATATGATGTCCTGTATTACCTGTGCTACAGACTGCAGTGTAATGTCAAGTGGTTCAGAAGATAACCTGAACCCAGGTCGAAGACGACGACGATCCAGACGACTTCGGCGGGCTCGAATCCGGTGGTGAACCTATGGAAGACGATCTCGTCGATGAAGATGAATCGGGCATTGACGACGGCGGCTGCGACGTCCCAACCGAGGAAGACGAAGTTGAAGATGAAGACCCCAACTCTCTTGTGGCTATTTCCGAACGCCATTTTGCAGAGAAGTTTCTCGAGTCTCTTCGTGGAGCTGAGAAAGTGCTGGCAGGTGACGTTGTGGGCAAGGACCTAGAGAATCTACGAGCGCATGCCACATCTGAATGGTCCGAGCCGATCAACCCGGACGAACACCTCCAAGCCCCATACGAGCCTGTTGGTGACGATAATAGTTACCCAGACTTGAGGAAAGAACCGTTTGGCCCCACGCCAGAAGCAATGAAGTGCGGAGATTCATCACTTGCTCTTTTCTTCTTCTTCATGCCTGTGGCTCTATGGCAGCATATTGCCGTTTGCTGTAACAACTACAAGCATGAACAGCTTGGAGCACGAGTAGAGGCGTACATTGACCGACGCAAAAAGATGCAACGCCGCCGACCTGATGAAGAAACACCAAATCGGAAGAAGAGTGATGTGCGCATGAGCTTGATAGCCGTCAAGGCGGTCATGCCACATGAATTGTGAGATTTCGCTCAACTTGCACTTCTCAAGTAATCTCGATCCACGGGCAAAGACGGACAGAGCGTGGAAAATCCGTGAAGTAGTTCACGTGCTGCAGCGGACATTTCGACGAGGCTACATCCCCCCTACCCACTTAGCGTTTGATGAAGCAACGCTCCCATCACGCTCGTCGTTCAACACTACCCGCGTCTACATGAAGGACAAGCCATGTAAGTGGGGCACAAAGCTTTTCATGCTTTGCTGCGCTCATTCCGCGTACTGTATCAGGTATGGACGTACGTCTGTTGGTTTGACTAAATTGGCTAGGCTGTATAATACCTGTATTGAATTGGTTCCTCGGTTAACGGAGCTATAAGAACACACAGCTAGACTTTTGGATACGTGTAGTCTAGGGACAAAGTTTGAAAAAGAAACGTTTTTTAGTTCGCTCTTTACGGGGCCTAAGCTAGTAATGTAGTCATCTACAACCAAGGAATTAGGAGCTCTGCGTCATCGATAAAAGGTGACTTGTTTTTAAGCTAGTAATGTAGTCATCTACAACCAAGGAATTAGGAGCTCTGCGTCATCGATAAAAGGTGACTTGTTTCTCAGTACCGTAATGGCTATGTCATAGGCGGTAAGATGTCATTAGCGGTGCGCCTTGCTGCGTCCGCTATAATCCGTAACTTTTGTGCACCACACAAAACTCAAACTTTGTATCGCATAGTTAACGACTTGAGTGTGATAGAGTCGATCCACTCCTCTTAGAAAGGTATCGGTTTGAGAAGGTAAATATCATCAAATCCGCTCTCATTATGTTCATTGCCACCGCCTATGACATAGCCATTACGGTATTTCAATGGCGGTAATTAGCTAAAAGACGACCCAGACACAAAGAAAAGCCGCATCACTAATCACGAATGTTGATTTGTACCTGATTGATATCTCCGTAAAAGTACGAGGTATCTTCGATTGTGCTGTTAAACATTAGTGGCATGGATTAACGACGAGCACATTTTGCATGGGCACGCTTAAAGCAGCTACCCAAGCACGTTGTATAGGTATTCGTATCTTTGTTGGAGAGCTAGTATATTGCTCCGGCTGTCGTCTATAGTTAATACATGTCTCTAGCTTTGGTTTGGCTCGTGTTTGGGTTGATTCGGTAAAGTGCGGATATAGTTGGTCTCAGATGTTTCAGGGGTACCGTCGCCGTCGCCTCTCGTGGGGAGAATCTCTGTTAAACTAATCAATACTCGGAGGGCCAAGTATAATTAACTCTAGACAAAACGAAGCCACGCTTCCTCATACACGTGCGCATATGTGGAAGTTGTTGCAGTGAGCCAAAGTAGGCTCCCTACACTCCGGGTGCAGCGCACTCTGCATGCACATGACGTACGAGCCGTCCTCGGCCTGCCGTCAATACCGCAACAAGCATAAACCCTCGGTGCCAGCCAATGGCACACAACATTGTCAGTAAATACAATACCAACCATAATGAAGGTCTTAGTGCTTACATGGGCCACGTCCACACGGGGCTGTAGACGCTGTAGGTGATGGTCGTCGATCGTGTGCACAACCTCCACCCTCTCGACGGACGCGCCCCAGACGTGGTAGTTCTTAATGTTCATGATGTTGAGAAAAAATCTCGAACGGCGAGCCGTCCACCACCTGCAGCTTTTTGATGCACGACACAGCGCTCTTGGCGCGCGCGTTGGACAGCGTCCACTGCGCGGCGGTCACCACCATCAGCGTGAGCATCACGGACACGGCGAAACCGCCACCGTTCCTGCATTTACAATGTCTTCAAAACTAGTATTGCTGATGGAATCAGGCCACTACGGCGAAACCGCCACCGTTCCTGCATTTACAATGTCTTCAAAACTAGTATTGCTGATGGAATCAGGCCACCGGGACCAAACCAACTTCCAAGGTGAAAATATTACTGTGATAGTCACACCTACCGTAGGAACAAACCGCGCGGCACAATACTGTCGTTACATCTAACTTCAATACTCAGTTTTAATACAATTATCAATCAAATTCGACGTAGAGAGGGAGGTGAAAAACCAAGACTTTTCATCATACCGCGACTTTTGGATTACCACAAATAGAGAAAAACACCCGAGATAGGTGCAGCAGATCCGTTCTTACGAGCTAATTCCAGTCCCAAATGTGCTACCACGCCGCCGGGTGGACTTGTCTGCCTATTCTCCACGAGGTAGACGCGCCAAAGCTTTTATCATTTATCCTTTAATCTAACGGCCCGCGCATTGGAGGACAACTGCCATCAAGTTGCCGCCACACAGTTTGTTTTATAGCGTAGTGGTACACAAAGCGCTATGCCAACGACAGCCGGGGGCGCCGTGGTTCATGCTGAAGCAGATCATAGACAGTCACACAGAAGAAGCCCCCCCACACACATCCCACACACAATCCCGTTAAATGCAACGGAATCGCAATGTATGATGACTGACAACCATTCGCCCTGAGCTCATCGTGCCCATCAGTTAGTTGCTAGGTCAAGACATCGGTTGTTGAGTCCAATAACTGGCGGACGCGACAAATGCACTCTCTTGGCTCGAAATCTTCTGGGGGCCCGTACGAGTAGTCTTGACAAAGAGAGGATTCGCCGGAGGCGGGAGGCAGCCACTAGTTTGAAGAAGAATCGTTTTTTTAGTTCGGGGCCTTAAGCTAGTAATGTAGTCATCTACAACCAAGGAATTAGGAGCTCTGCGTCATCGATAAAAGGTGACTTGTTT